>CM053028.1:580219936-580251125 GCA_028564925.1 Lithobates sylvaticus | reverse complement strand
TGCCTAGGGCGCAAAATAGTCCAGCACGGGCCCTGCCCCTGCCCCTCGGGGGTCGAATGACGATTTGCCAGGGGTATACCGAATCCGGGGCTGTTCCTGAAGCCTTCACCGTTCTCCTAGCCTTTTCCTGCCCGACCAGCAGGGCTGTCCCTGGAGCCCGTGCATGCCCACTCAGCCTCTTTGCAGCCGCTCATTCAGTTCACAGCCTGGGTGGGGGCAGAGACTAGAGGTCAGCTGACTGGTGAGGAATGTGAAGTGGGAGGGGCTGGGGAGACCCTATATCCTGATTTCGGCATAGGTGTCACTGCTGCGAGAAACCACGAAGTCAGAGACACAGTAAAGCCAGAAACACAGTGACCCCCCCCCCCACCAGCACTGCCACTCATCCCATCTCCCCCACCCCCTCACCAAGGAGTAAGAGAAGGAATAAAAATAGAGAATACATGGAAGGGAGAGGAAAAGAGGGGGAGGAACAAAGAAAAAGGAAGAGAAAGAATGAGAGAGAACAAGAAAGACGGCTAGAGAGAGGGATGGGGAAAAAAAAAAAAAGAAATTAGGATAGAGAGAGATAAAAGGGAAAGAAAGGAGAACAAAGAGAGAGTGGTACCTCCTAAAATGTACCATAAGGGGTTTTAACCACTTCAGCCCCGACCATTTGGCTGGCAAAAGACCAGAGCACTTTTTGCGTTTCGGCACTGTGTCGCTTTAACTGACAATTGCGCGGTCGTGCGATGTGGCTCCCAAACAAAATTGACTTCCTTTTTTCCCCACAAATAGAGCTTTCTTTTGGTGGTATTTGATCACCTCTGCGGTTTTTATTTTTTGCGCTATAAACAAAAACATAGCGACAAAAGAATATTCTTCTACATATTTTTGTTAAAAAAAAAAAAAAAAAGCAATAAGCGTTTATTGAATGGTTTACGCAAAAGTTATAGTGTCTATAAAAATAGGGGATAGTTTTATGGCATTTTTATCAATATTTTTTTTTTTATTAGTAATGGCAGCGATTATCGATTTTTATTGTGACTGCAACATTATGGCGGACAGATCGGACATTTTTGGCGCGATTTTGGGACTATTCACATTTATACAGCAATCAGTGTGATTAAAAATGCATTGATTACTGTGTAAATGTGTCTGGCAGTGAAGGGGTTAACCACTAGAGGGGCGCTGTAGGGCTAAAGTGTGTCCTAGGGAGTGATTCTAACTGTGGGGGGGAGGGGCTATGTGTGACACGACACTGATCACCGCTCCCGATTACAGGGAGCTGTGATCAGTGTCACTAAGTAGAACGGGGAAATGCTTGTTTACATCAGCATTTCCCCGTTCTTCCTCTCTGTGAGACGATCGCGGGTATCCCCGCAGACATAGAGTCCGTGGGACCCGCGATCACACTCATGGAGCTTGCAGCGGTGCACGTGTGCCCGCAAACCGCTTGAAGGACAATGTACAGGTACATTAATATGCCTGTATGTGCCCTTCTGCCAACTTAAATCGGCGTGAGTGGGTCGGCTAACGGTTAATACTGTACGAGTGGAAGGGACTGAGGGAGCGCTAAATGTCCGTAGGTTAGGGGCGCAAATTACTTGTCTTGCCTTGGGTGCTAACAACCCACGCTACGAACGTAATTTTACTGTTAGGGGTCCCCACAACTTGGGAAATTTTATCAAGGGTCACGGCACTAGAAAGTTGAGAACCACTACTCTAAGAAGTGGGTTTGGTTTAGTGGTCTGTATTTAGGGATGTGGGCATACAATCTTCCCCTTTAACAATTGTCCTATACATTTTTTCCAACCTGGGACTTAGGCACGGTACTAAAATCTCTATTGCAGCACCCATTTGGTCCCGCTAAATCTGGTCCACTCTGGTTTCTGACAATCAAATTAGTCTTTCTTACAGCCATTACACCAGCAAGGAGGGTGTCAGAGTTGGCAGCTCCATCCTGCAGAGAGCCATTTTGCATCATTTATCCAGATAGGGTGATCCTGTGTCCCTCATCGGCTTTGGCCACTAAAGTTATCTCAAAATTTCACATAGACGGGGAGGCGATGCTACCTTGTTTCACACAGACACTAGAACAGACGAACCAAACAAAGAGTAATATGGCGCACTCTGGATATGGCTAAAACAATATAAAAATGAGGGGATTGGGGATAGGGTTACTTAGTGGGGCAAGGATTCAAGTCCATGACATTTAGTCCATATAAAAATAATATTTTGTGTGGCCACCATTATATTCCAGCACTGCCTTAACCCTCTTGGTCATGGAGTTCACCAGAGCTTCACAGGTTGCCACTGGAGTCCTCTTCTGCTCCTCCATGATGGCATCACGGAGCTGGTAGATGTTAAAGACCTTGCACTCCCCCCCACCTTCCGTTTGAAGATGCCCCACAGATGCCATTTGCCCCACAGATTCGCAGTACAGGGACCCCGGCTATTGAATGCTCTACCGAACAACATCCGCTTGGAAGAAAACCATCAGGCCTTCAGGAAAAAACTCAAGACCCACCTCTTCTAAACATGGCATCACAACAAGAGCAGACAAGCACCTTGAGGCGATTCAGTTCGCAGTTGTAGCGCTATACAGATCATTAATTCATTCATTCATGCTCAATAGGGTTTAGGTCTGGAGACATGCTTGGCCAGTCCATCACCTTTTACCCTCAGCTTCTTTAGCAAGGCAGTGGTCGTCTTGGAGGTGTGTTTGAGGTTGTTATCATGTTGGAATACTGCCCTACGGCCCAGTCCCTGAAGAGAGGGAATCATGCTCCGCTTCAGTATGTAACGGTACATGTTGGCATTCATGGTTCCCTTAATGAACTGTAGCTCCCCGTTGCCGGCAGCACTCATGCAGCCCCAGACCATGACACTCCCATCACCATGCTTGACTCACCTAGTTTCCGCCACACACGCTTGACACAATCTGAATCACCAAGTTTATCTTGGTCTCATCAGACCACAGGACATGGTTCCAGTAATCCATGTCCTTAGTCTGCTTGTCTTCAGCAAACTGTTAGCGGGCTTTCTTGTGCATCATCTTTAGAAGAGGCTTCCTTCTGGGATGACAGCCATGCAAACCAATTTGATGCAGTGTGCGGCGTATGGTCTGGGCACTGACAGGATGACCCCCCCACCCCTTCAACCTCTGCAGCAATCATACGTCTATTTCCCAAAGACAACCTCTGGATATGATGCTGAGCACATGCACTCAACTTCTTTGGTCGCCATGGTGAGGCCTGTTCTGAGTGGAACCTGTCCAGTTAAACTGCTGTATGGTATTGGCCACTGTGCTGCAGCTCAGTTTCAGGGTCTTGGCAATCTTCTATAGCCTAGGCCATCTTTATGTAAAGCAACAATTCTTTTTTTCAGATCTTGAGAGAGTTTTTGCCATGAGGTGCCATGTTGAACTTCCAGTGACTAGTATGAGAGAGTGAGAGCGATAACACCACATTTAACACACCTGCTCCCCATTCACACCCGAGACCTTGTAACACTAACGAGTCACATGACACCGGAGGAAAAATGGCTAATTGGGCCCAATTTGGGCATTTTCACTTAGGAGTGTACTCACTTTTGTTGCCAGCGGTTTAGATATTAATGGCTGTGTGTTGAGTTATTTTGAGGGGAATGCAAATTTACACTGTTATACAAGCTGTACATTCACTACTTTACATTGTAGCAAAGTGTCATTTCTTTAGTGTTGTCACATGAAAAAGAAAATATTTACAAAAATGTGAGGGGTGTACTCACTTTTGTGAGATACTGTACTTTATGCTAGTTCTTCTTTATTTGGACGGTCGGTGGTATCAGCTTCTTTGTGTGGTGAAGCATGGGATCTGGCAAATTTGTCTTTTATTTCCCACCCTATATTGGCTAGGGTTTATCCCATAGTGTACCGACGGGAGCACAAGTAGGAAAGCAGAAAACTTATCAATACTCACCGTAATTTTATGTTCCTGGTCAGTCCTCACGTCAGCACAATTTGCCTTCCCTCTCCAAGTTGCCTGTCGCCGCTACACAAAGAACAAGAGGGGGAGGGGAGGACATAACTTTACTAAACTGGGAGAAGGTGGTCCTGGGGGTTAAAAAGGAGGAGTATCCTCCACCCCTCTCTGCCAATCCCTCCACTGACCTTCATTCAGTATCTTCCACCTCTCTCTGCCAATCCCTCCACTGACCTTCATTCAGTATCCTCCACCCCTCTCTGCCAATCCCTCCACTGACCTTCATTCAGTATCCTCCACCCCTCTCTGCCAATCCCTCCACTGACCTTCATTCAGTATCCTCCACCCCTCTCTGCCAATCCCTCCACTGACCTTCATTCAGTATCTTCCACCTCTCTCTGCCAATCCCTCCACTGGCCTTCATTCAGTATCCTCCACCCCTCTCTGCCAATCCCTCCACTGACCTTCATTCAGTATCCTCCACCTCTCTCTGCCAATCCCTCCACTGACCTTCATTCAGTATCCTCCACCCCTCTCTGCCAATCCCTCCACTGACCTTCATTCAGTATCCTCCACCCCTCTCTTCCAATCCCTCCATTGACCTTCATTCAGTGTCCTCCACTCCTCTCTGCCAATCCCTCCACTGACCTTCATTCAGTATCCTCCACCCTCTCTGCCAATCCCTCCACTGGCCTTCATTTAGTATTCTCCACAGGTCTCTCTTAATCCCTCCACTGGCCTTCATTCAGTGTCCTCCATCCCACTCTGCCATGCCCTCCACTTGCCTTCATTCAGTATCCTCCACCCCTCTCTGCCAATCCCTCCACTGGTCTTCATTCAGTATCCTTCAGCCCTCTCTGCCAATCCCTCCACTGGCCTTCATTCAGTGTCCTCCACCCCTCTCTGCCAATCCCTTCATTCAGTGTCCTCCACCCCTCTCTGCCAATCCCTCCACTTGCCTTCATTCAGTATCCTCCACCCCTTTCTGCCAATCCCTCCACTGGTCTTCATTTAGTACCCTTCATCCCTGTGACGAAAGGTCCCTACACTCCTCTTGAGTGCGTTCGTCATATACCACTTCCTC
Source organism: Lithobates sylvaticus (assembly GCA_028564925.1). Taxonomy (NCBI): domain Eukaryota; kingdom Metazoa; phylum Chordata; class Amphibia; order Anura; family Ranidae; genus Lithobates; species Lithobates sylvaticus. Next base: position 580,246,097 of record CM053028.1, on the reverse strand, counting down.
CCAGTCTGAATATAGATCTCAGATATTCCAACCGCTCCAAAGCACCAAAGGAGACGAAACTTGCTTAGTGATAGCATGCACTGATTTATTAGAACCAAAATGACAGTATTTATAATAAAGTAGAAGAGGAGATCCCCCCTCCTGCTCATATTACTCTAACAATACACCTGTAACAAATTAACATAAACTAATTAACTAATCCCTTTAAGCAGCCAATGTGACTCTGTGCCCATCAGGATTTCACTACAGGTCAGACTTGTTGTCACCGAGCTTCACACATGTTAGATGCTAATATCATCAACTCCAGCCACCTGTCTGTTGTCTTGTATAATGCAAATGAGGCTAATCTGTCTTGACACAGATTCTAAAGAGTATTTCACTTATTGTTGTATGTGCTAAATAACCCTGCAATTGAATCTGACTAGCACAGATTATTGATGGTTGGGGTTCTCCTTCACCCTGTGCCCCTTAAAATCCAGGGCCCATATTCGTTGGCAAGAGGCTCGCATTTAGTCCTCTCAAAAAGCCTGTGTCCCAGCTAGGTCTGTCACAATCCCGCTCTGCCAATCCCTCCACTGGTCTTCATTCAGTGTCTTCCACCCCTCTCTGCCAATCCCTCCACTTGCCTTCATTCATTATCCTCCACCCCTCTCTGCCAATCCCTCCACTGGTCTTTATTCAGTGTCCTCCACCCCTCTTTGCCAATCCCTCCACTGGCCTTCATTCAGTGTCCTCCACCCCTCTCTGCCAATCCCTCCACTTGCCTTCATTCAGTATCCTCCACCCTTCTCTGCCAATCCCTCCACTGGCCTTCATTCAGTGTCCTCCACCCCTCTCTGCCAATCCCTCCACTGGTCTTCATTCAGTGTCCTCCACCCCTCTCTGCCAATCCCTCCACTTGCCTTCATTCAGTGTCCTCCACCCCTCTCTCTGCCAATCCCTCCACTGGTCTTCATTCAGTATCCTCCACCCCTCTCTGCCAATCCCTCCACTGGTCTTCATTCAGTATCCTCCACTCCTCTCTGCCAATTCTCCCACTGGCCTTCATTCAGTGTCCTCCACCCCTCTCTGCCAATCCCTCCACCTCCCTCTGGCAATCCCTCTACTGGCTTTCTATATGCCAGCAAATACAATTCAATACACTAACAATAACAGAGAAAGCCATTTACAACTCAGCCCGGAGCTACATTTCCAAATATCACCCAAACTGTCCTGCCCGTTCCTCACAAGACCTCCTGCTCGCCATCTCCCTTGTCTCCTCCTCCCATGCTTAACTCCATAGCACCCCCCCATCCTCTGGAACTCACTACCCCAATCTGTCTGGTTATCTCCTACTCTGTCCACTTTTAGACAATCCCTGAAAATGTATCTCTTTAGGAAGGCCTATCCTCCCTTCAGCTAACAACCAAATCTTCTACTTCCCTCATCAGTTAATCCCTCACAGTTACTACCTTTTGTTTCACCAGCCCCTCCCTATTAGATTGTAAGCTCCCAGAAGCAGGGCCCTCCTAACCATCTTGTATTGTTGCCCTTTATATCGTAAAGCACTGCACAAACTGTTGGCGCTATATAAATCCTGTATAATAATAGATTGAGATTCACTGCAAATTCTGCTGCCGGTTGGAGAATTTGTGGGTGGGGCAGGGGGTAAAACAAAACAATAATGCCGGTGGGGGGAGTAAGCAAATGCCACACAGTCCCGATCTCTAATGTAAATAGAAGCTGGCAGCTGTGTGTACAGACTGACGGGAGGGAGGGGCTAGAGGGAGGGAGAACTCCGCCCCACCCCATCTCTCTCCTCCTCTCATGCTCCAGCACTGGACTGTGGCGGCTGTGCTCACCCCTCCTTCCAGTACAGCTCCTGTATTCCTGTGATTACCACTGCTGGCTTCTGAATACAGGAGGGGAAGAGGGAGAGCACAGCCTCCCGGATCTCTGCTGCTTCCCTGTTACTCCCAGCACTTGGCTGACAGGAGTGTTGATGCTACTGTCACTACTCCTGTCAGCCACATAGTCAGAATGGTGGCACTCTCATCTTTGCAGTACAAAAATGCGCCCAGGGCAGTCACCTCTCCTGCCCACCCCTTGTCCCGGCCCTGACTACAACAGATGTTAAACTCACTGACTTGGAATTGCCAGCTATATAGGCGATATTAAGTGTCCGCCAATCATGGGGAACTTCTCCCGTTAGAAGAGATTGATTAAAAAGATCTGTTAATGGTCCAACAACTATATCTCACCAGTTAAAGTAGTGCAGTGCTGAATAACAATAAATTCTTTGGTCATGAAGGGGGTAAAACCTTTCCGAAGCTGAAGTGGATAATTAACAAATTGATTTTCTACGATTGTCATGTTGTAGAATTTTTTCTGAAATACCCCCATATGTAAAAATAGTGCAATACAAAATTATGGCCACTAGGTGGAGCCAATCATCACAGGAAATACAACATGGCCAAAACTCATCACAGCTTGATGAATGGCGGTCACATTCATTCAACTATTTTTTCTTAAAAATAGACCTCTAAGTGTTTACACCACAAAATGTACTCAGCCAATGAAAGGTAACGACTCAATTTTTATTTTTATACTGCTATCAATGGCCAACACAGTACAACACTTCATCCATGTCTTTGGTGATCTCTGATCTCCTTATGAACTGTTTCTTACGTGATGGAGATCAGCCATGGAGTATATCTGAGGTGTATATCAGGGTGTGCTTCTTCCCCACATGAGAGCTGTGATGTCCAGCAACATTCATATAGAAGACATTTCCCGCACTCAAGGCACTAATACACCTCAAGGGTTGTGTGGGATCCCTGATGTACAGGAAGACAGGACTTCAGTGAGGAACAATTCCCTCACTCGGGACAGGAAAGTGGCTTCTTCCCCGTGTGATATTTCTGATGTGTGTTAAGACTGGACTTCTGTGAAAAACATTTTCCACACTCAATACAGGAATATGGCTTCTCCCCCGTATGAGATCTCTGATGTATGTAAAGAATGGACTTCCTTGAAAAACATTTCCTGCACTCACTACAGGCATAAGGTTTCTCCCCTGTGTGGGATCTCTGATGTTTGTAAAGAATGGACATCCGTGAAAAACATTTCCCGCACTCAGAACAGGAATATGGCTTCTCCCCTGTGTGAGATCTCTGATGTGTGTGAAGATGGGACTTGAGTGAAAAACATTTCCCACACTCAGAACAGGAATACGGCTTCTCCCCCGTGTGAGTTCTCTGATGTCTGTAAAGATGGGATTTCTTCGAAAAACATTTCTCACACTCAAGACAGGAATATGGCTTTTCCCCCGTGTGAGATCTCTGATGTGCGTTAAGATTGGACTTACATAAAAAACATTTCCCGCACTCAGGACAGGAAAACGGCCTCTCTCCTGTGTGAGATCTCTGATGCATGGAAAGACTGGATTTCCGTGAAAAACATTTTCGGCACTCAGGACAGGAATATGGCTTTTCCCCCGTGTGAGATCTCTGATGTTGGTTTAGACTTGACTTTTCTGAAAAACATTTCCCACACTCGGGACAGAAATACGGCTTTTCCCCTGTGTGAGATCTTTTATGAACATTAAGATTGGACTTAGAACGGAAACACTTCCCGCACTCAGTACAGGAAAATCTCCTATTTGTTGAGGAATATGATGGTCCATCTACACTGTGTGGTGCCGGATGGATATTTGAGGTAGTCGGGTTTTCTCCTGGACTATACTGTGTGATGTCCTCATCTTCTACTTTACAGTCTGGAGACAAAGTGAGACAATCCTCTGAGGTTTTCCTCATCTCCCGTCCATCTACTAAAATAGAAATAAAAAGATTATTACTAGACATGAGCTGATTGGTTCCCCTAAACCAGGACTCCGCCCACATCAGGCAGCTTTGTCTCTGAGGATCTTACAATTCCCCCCTCAAGGTAACTAGTAAATGGGTCCTCTGATCTCCTACCAGTTTATTTCTTTATTCATGGACCTTAGCCAGAGAGTGAGGAAACAACGAGAACTGTCTTTTATAGGAGTGACAGTGATGAGGGGATTATAGGACGAGTGTCCCCACCCCCTCTATCACTCATTGCCATCTTCCCAACACAAGAAGTCCTGCACTTCCTTATTTAGTCCATGATTTAGTCATAATTAACAGCGGGGCTGAGCCCCACCAGAGGTCAGAGGGGGAGGATGGGGGGGAGAACAACCAAGATGAAGACTGGGCTGACCTTGAAGACCACCATCATTGTGTTATCGACTCCTCCATCATTATCACTTTCTGTTTAAGGTTCCAAAGTTTGAAGATTTTAGCACATGATTATCAACATGTAAAAGTCTGTGCTCCAATCAAATCATCAGCTATAAAATGACCAGCTGGTAGGAAATAGGTGTAACAAAAGAGAATACATATTAAGTTTATATATAGCAGTGGGTAGAGAGCAGAAGTCAGGATTATGTAATGTACAACATATTGTATAAGATACAACAGATAGTACTATATAGTATCAAAATGATGTAATGTACAATAGAGTATATAGTGCAGGGGTCAGGAGTATGTAATGTACAATATAAATTATACAGTGCAAGGGTCAGGACTGATAATATTGATATTCAGTAATCAGTGGAAGATTAAATGTTTACATGAGACAAGTTGCAGAGGTCCCACACCGCTGCCTCCCATCTCCTGAGACTGCACTTAGTGACTTGGGTCTGAGACTATACAGACATATCCCTCCACCCGGCACAGCCAGCAGACAACAGAGCAAATAACTCTGGGAGGAGAAAGTGAGATGGGCATTCCAATCTACGCCAGATGATGGAAAGACATCCTATTCAAAAGAATGAGCTACCAACAAAATCATTCACAATAGGCGCGAGTGTGGACGTGTGAGCACCTCTCTTGCCCGAGCTCCCATGCGGCCCCAAGTATACTAGGCGTATCAAGCTGAGACCGCCAATGGATTCGGGGCAAAGCTATCAATAATCAGCTAGCAGATCAGCCTTCAGCTGAACTTACTAGCAGACTTAAATATAGAGTGTACTGGAATATGCTGGAGCTGGGACCGACATGTATCTAGCGGCATTTTGAACATTACCTGACCGGATCTTTTTTGGATACAGAGCTGCATTATCTTGAAAATACAGAGGGCCTCTTGCTGTCCCCCGCTGCAGCTCGATTTCAGCCATGTGCAGAAGCCCTCTTTTGAAGCGTAGTAGAGTAACGCTGTGGCCGGGATGATCGGGGGTGCCTCGAGTGACCGTCTTGGAAAAGGAGCTGTTCGATACTCTGTGTGTGCTACACTGAGCAGTGCTGCATCCTCGTGAAGAGTGGAGTGGGCTCCCGGAGTCGCGGAATCGATGAATCATTAGAGCGACCGGTGCTGTTGGAGCTGCCAGGGGCCGAGCACTAGTTGGGACGGTGACAGATACAGAAGCCTGGGTCAACCCTGAGAGGCTATCTGTGCCCCCCCCCCCCCCCCCCCAGGACTGCAGCCCATAGAGGGAGGAGAGAAGGTGCATGGAGGCTAGTGGAGCTGCACAATGCTACCGGACTTGTTAAACTGCAGGACTGTAGGATAGAAAGCTCGGGTAGGAGATTATTTTTTTTTATTATTATTTACCTACCTACAAAAAGTGAAAGTGCTGTTTCAGCAGAAGCTGAAAAATTCCCCATCAGCCCGGTGAATAGGTCTGCTAATGTTAATGTTCTGGACTATTTGATTGCTAAGCTACTGGCCATTTATCTGCAGAAATCCCCCCCAAGGGGAAAAAAAAAAAATCACCTACTCCTCCACGCTCTATGTATACCCCACAGGTCCTACTTTTGATCTGACCTACAGAGACTGCACCCCCCCCTTAAGAAGTTGAAGGAGAAACTATATTGGTTTCCGTGAATGCTTGTTCCTTTTTTTTAAATTTAAAATAGCTGCTTGAACAAATTGGAAGATTAACTTTAAATTGGAAAATACTTATAGACCACCTGTACAGGACGGTAACCGCATTTCATGTCCCAAGGTAAAGCTAAGAAGAGGGAAGACTATGATGTGCAACAGGACTGTAAGGGTACACTAGAGCTGACCTATAAGCCAGCAGAAACAGTCCTGCTTTTTTCAATTTTTTCACTGTTCTACTGCCTGCCTATTAGGGGTGCAACGGATCAAAAAACTCACGGATCGGATCGATCCTCGGATCAGAGTCACGGATCGGATCATTTTTCGGATCAGCAAATGATAATTGAATTTGCAAAAACCTGTGAAAATTCGGCCACCATATAGTCCCCACTGTAATATCCACGTCATTTCCCCCACTGTAATATCCACGTCATTTCCCCCACTGTAATATTGGCAGGGTATCGCAGAGTATTGGCAGGGTATGGGTAATGCAGAGTATTGGCAGGGTATGGGTAATGCAGAGTATTGGCAGGGTATAGGTAATGCAGGGTATGGGTAATGCAGAGTATTGGCAGGGTATGGGTAATGCAGGGTATGGGTAATGCAGAGTATTGGCAGGGTATGGGTAATGCAGAGTATTGGCGGGGTATGGGTAATGCAGAGTATTGGCAGGGTATGGGTAATGCAGTGCAGAGTATTGGCAGGGTATGGGTAATGCAGTGCAGAGTATTGGCAGGGTATGGGTAAGGCAGTGCAGAGTATTGGCAGGGTATGGGTAATGAAGTGCAGAGTATTGGCAGGGTATGGGTAATGCAGTGCAGAGTATTGGCAGGGTATGGGTAATGCAGTGCAGAGTATTGGCAGGGTATGGGTAATGCAGTGCAGAGTATTGGCAGGGTATGGGTAATGCAGAGTATTGGCAGGGTATGGGTAATGCAGAGTATTGGCAGGGTATGGGTAATGCAGAGTATTGGCAGGGTATGGGTAATGCAGTGCAGAGTATTGGCAGGGTATGGGTAATGCAGTGCAGAGTATTGGCAGGGTATTGGTAATGCAGTGCAGAGTATTGGCAGGGTATGGGTAATGCAGAGTATTGGCAGGGTATGGGTAATGCAGAGTATTGGCAGGGTATGGGTAATGCAGAGTATTGGCAGGGTATGGGTAATGCAGAGTATTGGCAGGGTATGGGTAATGCAGAGTTTGTTTACAACTGATCACTCCGTCATTTGACGGAGCGATCACATTGTAAACAGCGGCTGGGTGTACCAAGATGGCCGCCGCTCCGGAGCTAGGCCGAAGCCGCGGTCTTTCCTAAGGCCGAGGCCGCGGATCGCGGGGTGTACCGATCCGAACTGGGTGACCCGTTTGGATCACGGACATTCTTCTTTTCCATGCTGGGTATAGATGTAAGGTAACAGCGCTCTCTGTAGGAAGAACTCAATCCATACACCAGGTCCACTCACAGGTGCCGAGGCTCAATGTGTCCCAACACACTCCAATGCAACAGTAGAAAGAAGAGCCGGCAACACTGTAATCCTTGAAGTGTCGTTTATTGGTACATCAGAGTGACAATAAAACAAACTGACGCGTTTCGGCAATGGCCTTAGTCGTAACTGTACCCATTACCCTTAGGGAATATTGATGCCCCTTGTACTGGACTTCCCAAGAATTACTTATGAAACAATGACACTAGCAATGACCACACACCGACAAGCTGCGCAGCAGCCAGGTAAGGGAAGCCGAAATGAGACAGAAGGGATACGAGCTTACCTCTCCCCTCGTGCAGAGCAGGGTCATTGTGTAGGAAGACAGGAAGAGAGGAGACACGGGACTATGGAATCTAATGGAGATAATGGGAACTGAACAGACCGCAAGTCCCTGACATCAAGTCGTGGTGTCCAAGTAGCTGGACGGGCCCGTGCAGTGTATGGTAGGGGATCGCCGACAATAGGACGGGGGAGGAAGCTTCCCGAGCGAGACAGCCCCAATATAGAACAATACCCCCCCCCCCCCCCGAGTATAGGAAAAGATACGGGAGTGCGAGGGCAAGGCCTGACATTAGAACATAGCCCCCCTGAACTCACAAATAGAACATCACTGGATGTTCTATCTCTAAAGGGGAATCCGGAGTCAGCGGAGAAAAGAGCCCCGCTACTGAAGGAGGAACTAGCAGTGAAAGAGAAGAACCAAGCAAGGGCGGGTCCTAGCTATTGCCCTAGGATACAAGGAGAAAATCTAAATCCACAGGCCAGAAGCCCCACAAGCCCATTATTGGAAGTGGGGGAGAAACGGATTCCGGTGTTGGGGGGGATGCAGAGATGGAAATCAGGGAACTTTTGAGGGCCCTTCCTACAAGGACTGACATCCAGCAGCTAATTAGCGCGGTGGAGCAGGCTTGCCAGCAAGCAGTAGAGGACTTAAGTGGAGACACACGGGCACTGGGGCATAGGGTAGAAAGTGTGGAAGAGAGTCAGGAGGTAATGGTACAGGCGGTGGTGGAGGTTCAAGACTCGGTTAAAGATCAAGAGGATGCCCTAAACTCATATAAAGACCAATTGGATGACTATGAAAATAGAGACAGAAGGCAGAATATTTGTATAAAAGGGTTACCCAAGACAATTCAAACACCCGAATTAGCCTTAGTTGTCCAAAAAGTATTTGGTCAGATTATGGGGGCCTCTGCACCTGAATGTATTGAGATAGATCGGGTACACGAGTTCCCACATACACTACTCAAAATATGGAGAAACCCAGGGATGTTATATGTAGCGTACATAAATACGCAGTAAAGGAAACCATCATGAAAATGACCCGTAGTAGGCCTGAAATCTCCTTTGAGGGCACAAATCTATCACTGTACCCAGACTTAAAGTGGTTGTAAACCCTTACAGACCACTTTTACCTACAGGTAAGCCTAGATTAAGGCTTACCTGCAGGTGCAAGAAATATCTCCTAAACCTACACGATTTAGGATATATTTGCAAAAGACAGGCACCACTGTCTATGGCACATGCCGTTTCTAACGGCGATCATGCTGTTAGTGGCGGCTCCTGCGTGCATGCGCGGGGGTGATGTCATCGCAGCTCCGGCCAGTCACAGCGCCGGAGCCGCGATACCCAGAAGTCCCTCTGGGACATATGGCAGTGAAGGAGGAGGGGAACGAGGACCGCTTCGGGGGCTTCGATCTGAGGTAAGTAATTTATAATGAGCTAGTATGCTATGCATACTAGCTCATTATGCCTTTGTCTTGCAGGTTGTTTATTTATTTCCAGAGGGTTTACTTCCTCTTTTACACACAGGACCCTGTACCAGCGCTGAGCAGTTCGTCCCCTGTTGGAACCCCTGCGCTCAAAAGGAGGTTAATTATCGTTGGGGGTTTCCATTTAGTCTGACGGCCTCTAGGAATGGCAGAACAGCAACTTTACGTACTAAAGACGATCTGCAGTTTTTTGTTGAAACATTGGATCTTCCATTAGTAGACTTTACAGACTGGAGGACACATACAGTAGGGACCTCCCTACAGCGGCCTGAACAGTGGCAACAAGTTTCCCCTAGGGGCCAACGCAGAAATCGTCAAGGGAGGCATAAACTCACATAAAAGATTAGACGTCCTAAAAGATTGTTTACTGAATGAGGAGGAAGAGGAGTTTTAACAAAGCTCCGAAGGATGGGGCCTTTTTTTTTTTTCTTTCTCTTGGTTTTTGGTATATGTTGTGTGTGTCATATATGTACATATGTGCATGTGGAAGAAACTATTTGTTGCTGCAGGGGGACATATGTATTTAGGCCATTATTATAAGCTACAGTACGGGGGGGGGGGGATATAGAGGCCATCGTAATCTTAAAAAAGGGTTTCTGGATATTACAGCTAGAAGACTCAGATACTGGGAGAATATAAGAGAATAGCGCATGGGGAGGAGGGAACTAGAGTGGGGTATTTAGGGCTACCCTGTCTTTTTAGGACGGCCCGATATAATGGGATTGGCTGAACTGGTATCAGGGGGGTTGAGAGGACCGGGTACAGGGTGTGTGCGCGGACCCCTCTACCAGTTAGTTGGGATGCTCCGAGGGGGAGATATATTTGGAGTATCTTGGGGGGGGCGTTATAGTTTTTTATGGGGGTTGCTTCTTTTTTTTTTGGTCAAGGGCTAAGAGTACAAGATATGGTTGGCATTTTGAGAGAAGGCTACACCATTAAAAATTGTATCATATAATGTGAGGGGACTGTGTTCACAGCATAAAAGGGACCATATTTGGCATGAACTGCACCATTATGCTGCGGACATAGCTTTTCTACAAGAAACGCATTTCAGGGAGGGGTCTATACCTAATATGCCTGGACACTAGAGCTGCACGATTCTGGCTAAAATGAGAATCACAATTTTTTTGGTGTAGAATATAGATCACGATTCTCTCACGATTCTCACGGCGCAACATCATCTTTCACATTAAACAAAAAATTAGGGCTAACTTTACCGTTTTTTTTTTTTTTTTATTAATTGAAGCGTATTTTTCACCCAGAAAAATTGCGTTTGAAAGACCACTGTGCAAATACAGTGTGACATAAAATATTGCAACAATTGCCATTTTATTCCCTAGGGTCTCTGCTAAAATTATATATATAATGTTTGGGGGTTCCAAGTAATTTTCTAGCAAAAAAAATCAGATTTTAACTGTAAGAAACAAGTGTCACAAAAAGGTTTAGACTTTAAGTGGTTAAACTTCTTGCATTTACACACAGAAGTTTTATCCCTTTGATCAAAGATGGAAGAGTTACAATGTTGTTAAAAACTTGGCAGACTGCCCGTTTGGCAGACTGCCAGAGTGAGCAGAGAACTCTTTATACTTGTTAGATGAAAGAATCGGGAAACTCTGCAATACAGATCGTCAGGGGGGTTAAATCGAGATTGCTATCATTTAACGATTAATTGTGCAGCTCTACTGGACACATGTTCAACCATTGGTACCATGCAACATTGCCTATTGCAAGAGCAAGGGGGAAGTGGTTACAATTGCTTTTAAGAAAACTTGCCCATGGGTATTGATGTCTGTACAAGCAGACAGAGGTCGCTTCCTGTTTGTTAACCACTTTCAGCCCCGGACCATTTTGCTGGGCAAAGACCAGATCACTTTTTGCGATTCGGCACTGCGTCGTTTTAACTGATAATTGCGCGGTCGTGCAACGTGGCTCCCAAACAAAATTGACATCATTTTTTCCCCACAAATAGAGCTTTCCTTTGGTGGTATTTGATCGCCCCTGCGGTTTTTATTTTTTGCGCTATAAACAAAAAAGTGCGACAATTTTGAAAAAAAAAAAAAAAAAAAAAAGCATTATTTATTTTTTGCTATAATAAATATCCCCCAAAAATATAAAAAAATAAATATTTTTCCTCAGTTTAAGCCGATACGTATTCTTCTACATATTTTTGGTAAAAAAAAAAAAAAAAAAAAAATCGCAACAAGCGATTATTGATTGGTTTGCGCAGAAGTTATAGCGTTTACAAGATAGGGGATAGTTTTATAGCATTTTTATTAATAATTTATTTTTTTTGGGAGAATTACTCTGCCAGACATCATGCTAGACCTGGGAATGATGCAGAAGACCCAAAGCACATGCCCGAGGTGCCCAGGTAGAGCAAAATGTATGGTGAAAAACCAACATTTTGCTGCCAGATGAACCCCAGAACCTCCATGAATCCAATCTAGATACATAAATTGTGTTTGGAGCAGAAAGAAGGAAGATTATCACCCAGTCCCCACCCTACTCTGGACCAATCAGTGAGCAGTATGGGTGGAGGAATTAGTATATATAAGGATGCAGCTGCGCGTCCCCTGTGAAAAGCTGCCAACACAACAATATGACAAATTGTGAGAAAAATAAAAGAGTGGATAAGTGTGGCGCTGAGACAATTTTGTATCTGATCGGTAGCTGTAAAAGAGAATCAAATCCCTATCACACTGCCATCGTCCAGATTTTAGTGACTGACCACCATATACAGGAAAAAAATGGTGGAAAAGTGAAAAATAAACAGTCCACGTCAGAACTGTTTATGGAAATAAAAAATGAAAAAACGCCTAGAAAACTTCTTGGTTGTTCACATACATGAATTTGTTGAATACCATAGCACATGAATCAAGGAGTGATCTGATAGTGTGTGTAAAACAGTAAGGTACCGTGATGTTCAAATGATAGATATCATACAATATATTACAATTGATATTGAACACCACAACCGTAACATCAACTTATATGGGCATAGTGTAATTGTAATAGTGTAATAATCCAATACACCCAGGTAATTGGGAGAAATGTCTTTCACAAACGTGATAAACTCAATTAAAACATACACACATAATAAGTAAAAAAATTGAAACACGTGATGTTGTGACGTGTGTTGAAACTAGTTGAATGTATAAATTCAAGCATATTAGGCGTTTTTTCATTTTTTATTTCCATAAACAGTTCTGACGTGGACTGTTTATTTTTCACTTTTCCACCATTTTTTTCCTGTATATGGTGGTCAGTCACTAAAATCTGGACGATGGCAGTGTGATAGGGATTTGATTCTCTTTTACAGCTACCGATCAGATACAAAATTGTCTCAGCGCCACACTTATCCACTCTTTTATGGGTGGAGGAATGCATTTAGTGTTAATGACCCACCTGTACTGATCTCTGTAGGAGTGTCCTCCTCTATAAATGTCCCCGTTATTCCATCCTCCTCCATAGACTGCTGATCATCCCTCACATACTTCTCTTCTTCTTCTGCTTTAACCTCAAATTCTATATCGATTGGATCTCCACTCTAAATCAAGAAAATTAAAGTGAATACCATCCATAAACTATAAGATTTATCATTGTGACACAATGATAAAACACATAAAAAATCCACACATTGTCCCTACAAGTCCATGTTCTAGATGATCCATCCCACCAACCTTGTAACATTGAGGGATGGTGTGATCTTCCTGTGTGGAATCCCGGGAATACAGAGGATGGGGACATCTCTCTGGTGGGTTCCTGGTATTAGGTGGCTTCATCTTATCCTTGTGTCCTTCTGAAAACTCCTCCATCACTCCATACTCCTCATCCTCCTCTTTATACTCTTCTTTACCATCAATATTATCATCCCCGAGGTTTCCCCTCTGAATATATAATAAAACATTCATTGTAACAAACATGCTGTGTATAAATCAGAACTACCAATAATTGTCAATCATCTACCTGATGATGGTGAGGGATGGTGTGACGTTCCTGTGTGGAATCCCGGGAATACAGAGGACGGGGACATCTCTCTGGTGGGTTTCTGTAGCTGGATGACTCCACCATGGTGTCCTGGTACAGATCTTTGTGTTCTTTTAGAGACTCTGACTTCTCCATCACCCCATCCTCATCATCCTCCTCTTTTATCTCTTCTTTAACCTCAACTTTAGAATCTCTCAGGTTTCCACTCTGAATATATAATAAAAATGACATCAATTGTAACAATGCAGATAATGTACAGATCCTAATGATACTATCAGTGATTGTTCCTCATCTACCTGATGATGGTGGGGGATGGTGTGATCTTCCTGTGTGGAATCCCGGGAATACAGAGGACGGGGACATCTCTCTGGTGGGTTCCCATTACTGGATCCATCTGTAGGAAACACACACACTGACTGAATACATTGTTTCTATGTGTTTATCAGATGATGGGGGATCTAGGTGGAGCCTCCGTACTGCTCTCTCCTTTACAATAAAGTCTCCTCTTACCCGGTGATGTGAGGGGCGGCTGATGGTCCATCATGACGTCCTTGTAGAGATCCTTGTGTCCTTCTAAATACTCCCACTCCTCCATGGAGAAATAGACAGTGACATCCTGACACCTTATAGGAACCTGACACACACAATGATACAGTCACCATCCAGACACATCCCTTGTCTGTTACTGGATAATGGTGGACATTTTTAATAGGAGGAGCTGTGAGGTCATTTTTATCATAGCTGTGAGGTCAGTGTGATGTCATAGGACATATAGACTTTGGATCAGGGTGGATACAAATCAATTATTTTAATTATTAAAAAAAAAAAAAAAACCTTAGTTAGACTTACCGGTGACGGTATTTCTACGAGCCTTTCAGGACAGCACCTTGGAGAGAGCGCAGCTCCGCCTTTTCCCAGGAAACACTGCGTGACAACGCCCCTTTTTAAGAGCAGCTGCTTCCACCATGCCTTCAGTTGTTACCGAGAAATCCTCCGACATGCTGGAAAATATAAGCAGACAGTTACCATGCCCTATAATTATACATCATAACCTAGGGAGGGAAGTAGGCTGCTGTCCTGAAAGGCTCGTAGAAATACCGTCACCGGTAAGTCTAACTAAGGTTTTCTCCCTTCGCCTTTCAGGACAGCACCTTGGAGAGGATAACCGAGAAACTTACTTCAGGGTGGGACCACTGCCTGCAAAACCTTTCTCCCAAAGGATTGGTCTGAGGCTGAGAGCAGATCCAAGCGGTAATGCTTTATAAAAGTTGAAAAACTGGACCATATGGCAGCCTTGCAAATTTGCTCAGGCGATGCCCCGGCCTTTTCTGCCCATGATGCCGCTACTGCTCTGGTCGAATGAGGCAAGATTCCTTCTGGAGGCTCCAAACCTAAAGAGGTGTATGCTTCTTTAATGGCTTGCTTTAACCATCTTCCAAGGGTGTTTTTGGAAGCTTTACATCCCTTGTGAGCGCCCTCCATTAAAACAGAAAGTGAGGATGATTTTCTAAAGTCCTTTGTTATCTCCAGATACTTAAGAAGACACCTCCTGACATCCAGAGTATGGAAGGCTTCTTCTCCTGGCCCCGAAGGTGAAGGGCAAAATGTAGGGAGAATAATCTCCTGTGCCCGATGAAATGCAGAGCTCACTTTTGGTAGGAAGGCTGGGTCTGTTTTTAGAACTACCCTGTCTGGAAGGCACCTCATGAAGGGCTCTTTGATTGATAGAGCTTGTAACTCGCTGACTCTACGAGCTGATGTTACTGCCACCAACAACACAGTTTTAAACGTTAAAAACGTAAGTGATGATCCTTCTATGGGTTCAAACGGAAGCTTCGTTAGTCCTTGAAGAACCAAAGATAAATCCCATTTGGGAAAAATAATCACAGGCTTAGGCTTTACTTTAGCCATAGCCCTAAAAAATCTAATTATCAAAAGGTTCCCCTGACAGGGTTCTTTCCAAAAAAAACTGCGTCTTGAGCGTACTTGCTGCTAGGCCTTTCTCCAATCCTTCTTGAAGAAACTCTAAAACTGAAATTGTACTAGACAAACTAAAGTTTTTTCTGGAACACCATGTATTATATACACTTTCCAGACCTTAAAATAAATGTCTCTTGTCACCTTCTTCCTACTTGCAAGAAGGGTAGTAATAAGCTTTTCTGATAGGCCCTTTTGTCTTAAGATTTGTTCTTCAGAAACCAGGCTGTTAGATTGAGAAACGCTGGATCTGGATGAAGAATCTTGCCCTGACTCAGCAGATCTGACCTGTTTGGTAACTTCCAAGGAGGTTTTACTGAGAGATTCATTAGGGTTGCAAACCACAGTCTTTTTGGCCAATAAGGAGCTATCAGAATTAGTTTCGTGGATTCCAGTCTGAATTTGGCTAATACCCTTGGAATCAGTGAAAATGGGGGAAAAGCGTAGGACAGCTGGAAGTTCCATCCGTGGGCCAGTGCATCTATCCCCAGAGCTTGATCCTGTCTCTGAAGGGAGAAGAAAACTGGTACTTTTGTGTTTTCTTGTTTTGCGAATAGGTCCACCTGAGGGAAACCCCAACTCTTGGCTATCGTCTCGAATAGATCCTGATTCAGAGACCACTCTGCTTCTCTTACTTCCCTCATGCTGAGGAGATCTGCCAAGGTGTTTTCCGTCCCTTTTAAGTGGACTGCCGATAGAGAGGCCAACTTGTTCTCTGCCCATCTCAGTATTTGGCAGGCTAGTTCCAACAAAGTTCTGCTTTTTGTGCCCCCTTGTTTTGTTAGGTATAACACTGCCGTCATATTGTCCGTCAAGATTTGGACATGCTGACTTTTTAGAAGTTCCTGGAAGGATAGAAGGCTTAGATGAATAGCCTTCAACTCTCTCCAGTTCGACGACCTTCTCGCCTCTGGCTTGGACCAAACCCCCTGAATAGTTTGTTCTTCCAGGTGGGCTCCCCACCCCCATGCGCTGGCATCTGTGGTCAGTCTTCGGGTTACTGGGAAGGACCAGAGAAGTCCTTTTGAGATGTTTCTCTGGTTCCTCCACCACCAGAGTGATCTTTTTGCTTTTGCCCCTATGACAAATTTTTTTCTCCAGAGATTCCTGGTAAGACCAATTTGTCAAAATGTCCGCCTGCAGCGGACGAGCATGCAATCTGGCCCACTGTACTGCGGGGATTGCTGCTGTCAATAGACCCAGGGCTGACATGGCTTGCCTTACTGAGAACCTTGAGTTGGACTGAAGTGCCTTCAGAACTGACTGCATCTTTTCTATTTTTTCTTGGGGTAGAAATATTTTCTGTTCTAGTGAGTCTACTTCGTACCCCAGAAACCTTCCTCTTTGAGATGGTATTAAATTGGACTTCTGAATGTTGAGAAGCCAACCCAAACCTCTTTGATGTGCTTGAGTCACTTGAAGGTTGACTTCCACCTGACTTTTTGAGTCGGCAAAAAGTAGCAGATCGTCCAAGTAGGGCACTATTGGGATCCCTTTCAGCCTCAGGGGTTCCAACGCTTCTGCCATCACTTTCGTGAATACCCTGGGTGAGGAGGAGAGACCGAATGGCAGGGCTCTGAACTGTACATACCCCCCCCCCCCCCCAGATTGACTGCGAGACTCAGACATTTCTGGGACTGGGGTGCTATTGGGACATGGAGATATGCATCTCTCAAATCGATGGAGGCCATGTGACACCTGGGGGTCAGCAAGTTCTTCACCGAAAAAATCGTGTCCTTCCTGAACTTTTTGTACTTTATGGACCGATTCAATAACTTCAAATTGAGGATCAGGCGGAATTTTCCCGATGGTTTCTTGACCAAGAATATATGGGAATAAAACACATTCCCTTCTTGCCCCTCTGGGACCTGAGAGATGACCTTCTGTTGCATCAGCTCTTGAAGAAGAGACTTCATAGCCAGAGCCTTCTCCTGATCCCTTGGCAAGTTTGTTATGTAGAACCGACTTGGGGGGTTTTGTGAGAACTCTAGATGATAA
The DNA here is from genome assembly GCA_028564925.1 of Lithobates sylvaticus. Classification (NCBI taxonomy): domain Eukaryota; kingdom Metazoa; phylum Chordata; class Amphibia; order Anura; family Ranidae; genus Lithobates; species Lithobates sylvaticus. The sequence continues at coordinate 580,228,993 of CM053028.1, read as the reverse complement.
CCCTGCTGGATTATCCCTAGGACAAATGGACTTCTTGTTGTTTCTTCCCAAACTGACAAGAAGTCCTGAAGCCTCCCGCCTACTGGGAGCTGGTCATTGTTTTTTAGGGGATTGCTCAGGATTTCTGAACAATACCCCGCCCCTGCCTCTTCCTCTCTGAGGATTCCAAGGTCTTTTCTTTGTTTGGTCTTTTTCCTTATCGGTTTGTCGAAAAGGACGAAAATTCTTCCTCTGTTGTACCACTTTCTTTTTCTGAGGAAAAGCTTTCTTTTTGTCTGCTGTCCTATCAAGTACAGTCTCTAGTTCTGGACCAAACAATAAGTCCCCTGAAAAGGGAATTCCACACAGTTTCACTTTAGAGGCTGAATCCCCTGACCAGGTCTTAAGCCAGAGTGCTCTTCTTGCGGAATTGACCAGTGCTGATGATCTGGCAGACATCCCGATGGACTCTGCCGAGGCATCTGCCATGTATTTGACGGCTTTAAGCAGTGTAGGGAAGGACTCCAATAACTCTTTCCTGGAGGTACCTGCTACCACATGATTCTTGAGTTGGTCTAACCAACATTACAAGTTTCTGGCCACAACTGTGGCGGCCATTGCAGGTTTCAGATTGGCTAAGGAAGACTCCCATGCTTTCTTCAGTAGCCCATCTGCTCTTTTGTCCATAGCGTCTTTGAGAATTCCCACATCCTCAAAGGCTAAGTCCGTCTTTCTGGATACTTGAGAGAAAGCAGCATCTATCTTTGTTTTTTTATTCCAAACACACTCCTCAGTTTCCTCAAAAGGGAACCTCCTTTTAAGGGCTTTAGAGAAGAACTGTCCTTTCTCTGGGTCCTTCCACTCCTTTTTAATGGTGTCCGTTAACACTTTATGTACAGGAAAGACTCTATGTTTGACCTCCTCCAGCCCCTGGTACATTTTGTCATGTACTGACAGCTGATTTTTTTCTTCCTGGATCTCCAGTGTAGTATAAATTGCCTTGAGTAATTCATCAACTTCCTCAAGTGACAGTTTATATCTAGAAGCTCTGGCTTCTTCTTCCTCATCCTCAGAATCAAACGTTGAGGGAGGAATGCTTTCCCTTTCTTCCTCAGACTCACTTTCAGCTTGCACAGAAGTGGACGGAGGGAGACTGGATTGAGAGCTCTGTTCTTGGCTGGAACTCTGACCACGTTTTTTCACAAGGGAGCGTACTGTCCCTAGGGCCTCTGCTATTTCTTTTCTCACGGAAGACAGGAGTTCCTTGCACTCCTGTGAGGACTCCTCCTTCACTAAATCCGCAATGCAGGATCTGCACAGGGCAGTGGCGTACCAAGTGGGGTGCGGTGGGGTGTCAGGGGGACGTTTGTGTGTTTCTATGCTTTGGGCCGTTTCCTGTGTTTTACAGGTCTTCCGGCTGGTTGACTGGTGGAACTGTCTGTCTCCCTCGATGTGGGGGTGGGCGGGGGCATATCAAGTTTTTTTTCTAAGGCGGCTTGTGCGCGATTGGCAGGCGGTGGAGTGGGAGGCGCTGTGTCTCTGTGGTGCGCTGATTGGGCATCATATTCCATACGTCCAATGACGCGTGCGCATTGCTCTGTTTATAGCACGGCGGCGCTAAATTTGTCTTTCTCCATCTGGAGCATCCAGCAGGGTAAGAAAAACACTTTCTCTCCTGTACCGCAGGGGAGAGAGAGACAGTGAGCAGAGCTGAGTAGGGAGCTGCTGAAGCTAACAAGTAAATCAGCAGGTGATTGCCCTCTGTTCAGCGCTGCTCACCGTCTTTCCATCTGAATGATTAATGTAGGAAGGGACAGAGCTGGGGGGGGTGTCTGTGTAAATCTAAAGGGGTCCAGGGGTGCAGAGTGCTGCTGTGTAATGTAAAGGGGTGCGATGCGGTGCTGTGTAATGTAAAAGGGATCCAGGGGTGCGGTGCTGTGTAATGTAAAGGGGTCCAGAGGTGCAGTGCTGTGTAATGTAAAGGGGTGCGATGCGGTGCTGTGTAATGTAAAAGGGATCCAGGGGTGCGGTGCTGTGTAATGTAAAGGGGTCCAGAGGTGCAGTGCTGTGTAATGTAAAGGGGTGCGGTGCTGTGTAATGTAAAGGGGTGTGATGCGGTGCTGTGTAATGTAAAAGGGACCCAGGGGTGCGGTGCTGTGTAATGTAAAAGGGACCCAGGGGTGCGGTGCTGTGTAATGTAAAGGGGTGCGATGCGGTGCTGTGTAATGTAAAAGGGACCCAGGGGTGCGGTGCTGTGTAATGTAAAGGGGTGCGGTGCTGTGTAATGTAAAGGGGTGTGATGCGGTGCTGTGTAATGTAAAAGGGACCCAGGGGTGCGGTGCTGTGTAATGTAAAAGGGGTCCAGAGGTGCAGTGCTGTGTAATGTAAAGGGGTGCGATGCGGTGCTGTGTAATGTAAAAGGGATCCAGGGGTGCGGTGCTGTATAATGTAAAGGGGTCTAGAGGTGCGGTGCTGTGTAATGTAAAGGGATTCAGGGGTGCGGTGCTGTGTAATGTAAAAGGGATCCAGGGGTGCGGTGCTGTGTAATGTAAAAGGGATCCAGGGGTGCGGTGCTGTGTAATGTAAAGGGATTCAGGGGTGCGGTGCTGTGTAATGTAAAAGGGATCCAGGGGTGCGGTGCTGTGTAATGTAAAAGGGATCCAGGGGTGCGGTGCTGTGTAATGTAAAAGGGGTGCTGTGTAATGTAAAAGGTGTGCAGGGTGCTGTGTAATGTAAAAGGGGTGCAGGGTGCTGTGTAATGTAAAGGGGTCCAGGGGTGCGGTGCTGTGTATTGTAAAGGGGTGCAGTGGTGCTGTGTAATGTAAAAGGGATCCAGGGGTGCGGTGCTGTGTAATGTAAAAGGGGTCCAGAGGTGCGGTGCTGTGTAATGTAAAGGGGTCCAGGGGTGCAGTTGTGGAGAGGGGGTAGACAGTAGTGACAAAGATATTGGGGGATGCAGAGGTATGCAGGGGGCACAGTGGGGTGTTTTTGAATTTTAAAGCGGGGGGTGCCAGAAATAGGATCCGCCCCGGGTGCCAAATGCTCTAGGTACGCCCCTGCTTTCTGAAACGACAGAAATAAAAGAACCCCACAGGTCCTCTTTAACTGCAGCCACTAAAGAGTAGAACAGATAGACCCCAAAGCCAAAACACCTTAAGTGCCCAGAGTCTCAATCCCTGCTGAACTGCTAATGGACCTTTACACCAAAGCAGACAGCTGCAGGTTAACTTAACACATGAACAAAAACACCCAGTGATGTAAAGGAAAGAGGTCCCTCTGTACCTCTCCTACCTGGGACTGGCCGGGAGCCTGGGCGCCTGCATCCGCCATTGCTGCTGACGATTCGTCCTCCATACCGATCCGCACGCTTTTGAATGGCTTCTCGTCCACGCCAAACAAAAGGAAGTCCCGGCCAGAGGACCCGCCCCTTCCTCATGCGTTCCAGCAGCTGGAACCAATTGCTGCTACGCCCTGGCGGAAGTCTCCACCCACCGGAACTGGCGTCCCCCCGCCGTCCGGGATTCGGCGCCGCCATGCTGAGGCCTGGCATGGAACGCTTGTTTCTGAGCACACCCGCGGCCCCCCGAACGCACGGGCGAACGACCTCCAGCAGTCCATTACTCCTGTGAGCCGAGGAAAGAAGGGAACACCGGAACACCTACCCCATCGTTCGGGAAGGTGCTGGTCTTACGAACGTAAGCATAAGGCACCGCCAAAACCCTCGTTTTTTTCTTAAAGAGAGCGCAGCACCCCTGGTTCCCCAGCAGTGTTCCACCATGGCGGAGGAAACACTAAAACTGAAGGCATGGTGGAAGCAGCTGATCTTAAAAAGGGGCGTTGTCACGCAGTGTTTCCTGGGTAAAGGCGGAGCTGCTCTCTCTCCAAGGTGCTGTCCTGAAAGGCGAAGGGAGAAAAAATAATCAGATTCTTTATTTAAAGAGGCTGTAAAGGTACATTTTTTTAAAAAATTTGGTTTAAATAACAAACATGTTATACTTACCTCCACTTTGCAGCTCGTTTTGCACAGAGTGGCCCCAAACCTGGTCTTCTGGGGTTCATTGGTGGCTGTTTGAGCTCCTCCCCGCAATAATTAACCACTGTCATGCAAGCTCTCTCGCATGGTGGTTAGTTCTTGCGGGCACGCTCCCGTGATACAGCCGGCGGCTATTGCCGCTCACTGTATCACTCGGCCCCGCCCCCGGAGCACTGCGCCATTGGATATGATTGACAGCAGCGCGAGCCAATGGCTGTGCTGCTTTTAATCCATCCACTCTAGCCAATCAACGGCCAGGCTGAGTGGCGAAGAGGGCTCAGGTACGTAAAACGGGGGGCGGTAGCTGCCATAACCCCAGTATCCCCGTCTTCAGCGGGCGGTCCGCTACAAGACAAAAGTGGTCTCTGCGGCAGAATTGCAGCAAGATCACTTTTATCGGCGGCGGGAGAGGACCCCCCCCCTCCCACCACGCTTCGGTACCCTCCGCCGATTACCGGAGCCTTCGGCGGCGGTGGAGGTGATCGGATCCGTTCCCTAGCCTGACATGGAGACTAGTGAGGGGAAGATGGCCCCCACCCGTCACCATAGCACTGCTGGGCGGACGCAACGTCAAAACTTCACTTCCGCCTATAGCTCTTAAAGGGCCATTTTTTTAATTATTTTTTTTAAATGACAATTATTTTTTTTAATTGCATTTTAGTGTAAATATGAGATCTTTTTAACCCCCAGATCTCATATTTAAGAGGACCTGTCATGCTTTTTTTTCTATTACAAGGGATGTTTACGCATACGTGAGTAGCGCCCGCATATGAAAATGGTGTTCAAATCACACATGTGATGTATCGCCGTGATCAGCAGAGCGAGAGCAACAATTCTAGCTCTAGATCTCCTCTGTAACTCAAAACATGCAACCTGTAGAATTTTTTTAAAAACGTTGCCTATGGAGATTTTCAAGGGTAAACGTTTGACGCCATTCCACGAGCGGGTGCAATTTCGAAGCGTGATATGTTGGGTATCAATTTACTCGGCGTAACATTATCTTTCACAATATAAAAAAAAATATTGAGCTAAATTTACTGTTGTCTTATTTTTTTAATTCAAAAAAGTGTTTTTTTTCCCAAAAAAGTGTGCTTGTAAGACCGCTGCGCAAATAAGGTGTGACAGAAAGTATTGCAAAGACAACCATTTTATTCTCTAGGGTGCTAAAAAAAAAAATGTATAATGTTTGGGGGTTCTAAGTAATTTTTTAGCAAAAACTTAACTTGTAAACACCAAATCTCAGAAAGAGGCTCAGTCCTTATGTGGTTAAAAACTATGATTTAAATCAAATCCACCCTGCTCTGGATGGAGGGACATTTGGAGGAGGAGCTCTGAGGTCAGTGTGATGTCATAGGACATGCTGACTCTGGATGGAGGGAGATTGGGAGGAGGAGCTGTGAGGTCAGTGTGATGTCATAGGACATATAGACTCTGGATGGAGAGACATTTGGATGGGGAGATTTGAGGGGTCCTCTATATGAGGCCCCTGTGAAAAACCAAATCATTGTTCCTGGGTGTGTCCTTCCTCTCCTAAACTGAAGAGTGAACTTTGACCTTTACCATACAGAAATCTGTCAGGAATCTGTGTAGTAAGCTCTCATGTGATCAGGTGACGTGCGGAGGAACGGAGTGTAAATACCAGCAATTTTCTCCAGAGCTCCTAATGGTGGGGATGGATTTTGCTGAGTGCTGGTGCCAAGTTTCCACCCCCCAGGATCACTGCAGGTGTGGAGAAAAGCTGTGTAAGAGGATATGGAGGAGATCCAGGAATCAGGATAAAGGTCAGGACAAGCAACAGACGAGCGCATCCAAGAGATGAAGCCAGGGTCACTACACAGAAAATCAATCCAAGGAAACAACAAGCAGGACGAGGAATAGCAAGAAGGAGCTCAGAGACAAATGAGAATATTGCTCAGCCAATGGGAGATTATCTCAGCATGACTTACATAATGAAGGAGATGAGGGGGAGGGGAGGAAGTCACTTAAGGTGACCATAGAGACATGGAAATTCAGCTGGTTCAGCAGGGATCGGTCACATTTCTATCCATGTGTGGTCACTGCCGGATAAAAGTCACTCGATCAGCGGCTGCAGCCAATAGCTTCATCATTGATTTGTGTATTCTGAGAGCGGAGGAGCGCCCCCCATTGTCAGAATACAATAGTGCAGCCGGGAGGATTCCCCCATCCCCCTCCAATGTGTGGATGGGGGAATCGCTTCAGTTTTTTCCTCTCATCCCGCTGGCTGAACGATAAAACTGAACCATGTATGGCCAGATTTAAAAGAAAGATATATTAATCATCAACTGATCCCCCTGAAGGGGTTAAACTACATATTACCTCCTCTGCCGCCAGTTCCTGCAGTGTCTTCTCTCTACGTCCTTCCAAATGGGATGTCTGTCAGTACCTGACATCACTTCCTGTCTGTATTCCATAGAGACTTCCTGTCTGGGTAGAGATGAGATCACCATCTTGTGGGACTTAGAGGAACTGCAGCTCAGAGAAACGTCTCGTAGTGTGAACACGGCCTTGTACTGTGTGTTTATGTACTGTATATCCTTCCCCTTTCTCTCCTCCCTGAGTGTGCATGAAGAGGCGGAGCTCTGAGTGTGTATGAAGAGGCGGAGCTCTGAGTGTGTATGAAGAGGCGGAGCTCTGAGTGTGTATGAAGAGGCGGGGCTCTGAGTGTGTATGAAGAGGTGGGGCTCTGAGTGTGTATGAAGAGGCGGAGCTCTGAGTGTGTGTGAAGAGGCGGAGCCCTAAAGGCGGAGCTCTGAGTGTGTATGAAGAGGAGGAGCTCTGAGTGTGTATGAAGAGGCGGAGCCCTGAGGTGGAGCTTTGAGTGTGTATGAAAAGGAGGAGCTCTGAGTGTGTATGAAGAGGCGGAGCTCTGAGTGTGTATGAAGAGGCGGAGCCCTGAGGTGGAGCTTTGAGTGTGTATGAAAAGGAGGAGCTCTGAGTGTGTATGAAGAGGCGGAGCTCTGAGTGTGTATGAAGAGGAGGAGCTCTGAGTGTGTATGAAGAGGCGGAGCTCTGAGTGTGTATGAAGAGGCGGAGCTCCTGCTGGAACAGCGGTTGGAGGAGGAGGAGTCTAGGAGGGAGACTGACAGAAAGCGCAGCAGACTTGCAGGAGTGAGCGAGGAGGATCCAGTTCCTTTGCCATCGGAGGTGAGGAGAGTGTGAAGGATGTTGGTGACTCTGGTAGATGAAAAGCTGGGAGTCATATTGCTCTGGTGAGTGGGGAAGCACCACTAAGGGGGCGCCCTCACCATCACGTGTGGAAGAGGTGGAAGAAGTCCGTGGCTACACTACAGCTGCCACAGTTTGGAGCAACGAGAACTTTACACCTTATCAACTTTTCATTGATTGGTGGACTTTTTTCTTTTAGAAAAATAAGTTAATTGAAGTAGATGCAAAGTGGAATTAGTGGACTTGCAGAGAACACTATATTGAGCACAAAATATTGTATGATTACATGAATTTGCACAGATTTTTAGTTTATTTAATATAGCAGCAAATATTAGAAGATCAGTGAAGTAGGTGTAAAGTGGAAGCAGTAGATCTGCAGAGAATATTATTTGAGCCCCTAGCACTTTATATATGAATGTCTCCACATATTTTAGTGTATTTGTGATGATTTATGTGCACACACAATAGGACAGCGCTGTGACACATAATGCTCTTCTAGGTGATAAAGGGAATACTTACCTTTGTTACAGCAGCAGTCCGGTATAAGTTATTTCTGTAGGTATTTGAGTTGTTACACATAGCGCAGGTTTTATTCTATTTATATTGGTGACATAATTGCCCAAATCTGGGGATCAGGAGCCATTTCCACCCTTTACTCTCGGCTGGGGCTCTTTGTATCCATATAACAGATGTTCTACATGACTAAATCTGACATCAATTTTACTGCAAAATCAAAGGGGCCAAAATGTCTCCCCCCCCCCCCCCGAGCAGTAATATATTTCTATCCCCCTTGGTGGGAGTGGAGATGACCCCATCTATAAGGCTATATAGTACATACACAGCAGAGTTGTTTCTTGGGCTGCAGTTCCTCTGAGCTCCGCAAGGTGGTGATCTCACCTCTACCCAGACAGAAAGTCTCTATGGAATACAGACAGGAAGTGATGTCAGCTACAGACAGGAAGTTCCGGGTGAGAGGTGAGTCGGGAGGAAGTAGAGAGGAGACATTGCTGGAAGTAGCAGCAGAGGAGGTAATAAGATCTTATTTTCTATTTACACCCAGTAACCCCCCCGTCATGTCCGTCCTCTTCCTCCATAGTCACTGTGATGTCTTTTATCTCCAGCAGATGATGATACACACACATATAGTCTGGAGACCTAGATTAACCCCTTCAGGGAGGATCTGTTGATGATGAATATATCTTCCTTTCAAAGCTGGCCATACATGGTTCAGTTTTATCGTTCAGCCAGTGGGATGAGAGGAAAAACTGAAGCGATTCCCCCATCCACACATTGGAGGGGGATGGGGGAATCCTCCCCACTGCACTATTGTATTGTGACAATGGAGGGCGCTCCTCCGCTCTCAGAATACACAGATCAGTGATGAAGCTATTGGCTGCAGCCGCTGATCGAGTGACTTTTATCCGGCAGTGACCACACATGGATGGAAATGTGACTGATCCCTGCTGAACCAGCTGAATTTCCATGTCTCTATGGTCACCATAAGTCAGGGCTTGACAAATCTGCTTGGAATCTAGGAGCCAGCTAAAAAAAGTTAGGAGCCAGTTTTTTTTTTTTTAACAACGACTGACAGGTGGCACTGCGGACAGGTGGGCATGTGTGTTGTGTGTTTCACTGTGTTAGTGTTCACTCACCTTTCACTGACGCTGCAGCTCGGAAGCTCTCCCTCCTCACACACTGTCTCTGTGTGAGGAGGGAGAGCCGGCGATGAGAGATGATCTCATATGTTTACATATGAGATCACCTCTCGTTGGACAAGCCGGTCGAGTGCTAAATGGCCGCTGTGATTGGCCATTTAGCACGATCTGTGATTGGCTGTGTCCAAGGGACACGGCCAACAC
>CM053028.1:580073672-580219474 GCA_028564925.1 Lithobates sylvaticus | reverse complement strand
AGACATAAATAGAATCCTCAGAAGCAAAGCAAACACTTGTTATTGTTAAGTTAAAAATAAAGGTAATCACCAAGGCATACAGCAGTCTGTTGATGGTCATACAGAGACTTGGATTGAAATGCTGGAAGTACCTGAAGGCTGGAGCCGCTTGGATGACACAGGGGCTCAGGGAAACCCAGCAGAAAAAAATTGGAACAAGGAATACAGGAGCGCCACTGGTGGGGGGGGGGGGGCCCATCCAGAACCGTGGGGCCAGGGGTCCGATTTAGGGGGAACCAATCTGCAGGCACAGGAACTGTGGGACCTGTGTACAGCGGCCGCTCGGACTGTGTGTGATGCCTGGAAATGACATCACAGCCTGGCGGATGTCAGTCAAGGGAATCTGCAGACTATGGATAAACCCTGCTGCCGGGGCCGATCAGGAGCTGCTGATGCCAAAAGAGCAAAGAGCGTCACACATCGCCGACTGGAGACACTACATGTTTTGGGGACACATCCCTTCTTCAGGTTTTCTGATTAGTCGGCAGAGTGTGAGAATTAAATAGGGGAAAAAAACGGAAGTGTAAGAGCAGGAGGGGAAGGAGCTAACCGCCCCTGTCATACATGAGGCCCCACCCAACCAAGTGGATAATAACACTACCCAGTGCACGAATACATTATCAAGAATATCAAAAAGTATTAAAAAGTATATACCTTATAAGTATATTGTTAAAAAATAATACTAATGATAAGAATCAAGATAAAAATAAACATTATGGAAAAAAATTTAATAACTATTTAAAAAGATAATAAAAATTAAAATTAAATATAAAAATAAAATAAAGATGAAATATAATAAAAGTAATGATGCTGAAAAACATTAATAATAATCAAAAATGCAAATAATAATACACACACATGAAAAAAATCTTACATATATATATGTACGTTATATAAGGCCCTTGTCCTCATCAACATGGGGACAAGGTGCTTTGGGGGGGACCCCAAAGCATCCTCCCAATGTTGAGGGCATGTGGCCTGGTATGGTTCAGGATGGGGGGGCACTCTCTCGTCCCCCCTCTTTTCCTGCGGCCTGCCAGGTTGCGTGCTCAGATAAGGGTCTGTTATGGATTTTGAGGGGGGCCCCCACACATTTTTTTTTCGGCGCGGGGTTCCCCTTAACCACTTAAGCCCCGGACAATTTGCAGCCAAAGGACCAGGCCCCTTTTTGCTAAACGGCACTGCGTCGCTTTAATCGAAATTATCCGATCCGTGACTCTGATCCGAGCAACGACCCGATCCGTGAGTTTGGGGGGGACAGATGTACAGAGGGGGAACAGATATATATGTGTGTGGGGGGGGGGGGCAGACGTGTAGTGGGGTACAGAGGGGGAACAGATATATGTGTGTGGGGGGGACAGATGTGTAGTGGGGTACAGAGGGGAAACAGATATATATGTGTGTGGGGGGGGCAGATGTGTAGTGGGGTACAGAGGGGGAACAGATATATGTGTGTGGGGGGGACAGATGTGTAGTGGGGTACAGAGGGGAAACAGATATATATGTGTGTGGGGGGGGGCAGATGTGTAGTGGGGTACAGAGGGGAAACAGATATATATGTGTGTGGGGGGGGCAGATGTGTAGTGGGGTACAGAGGGGAAACAGATATATATGTGTGTGGGGGGGGCAGATGTGTAGTGGGGTACAGAGGGGAAACAGATATATATGTGTGTGGGGGGGGCAGATGTGTAGTGGGGTACAGAGGGGAAACAGATATATATGTGTGTGGGGGGGGGGGCAGATGTGTAGTGGGGTACAGAGGGGGAACAGATATATGTGTGTGGGGGGGGACAGATGTGTAGTGGGGTACAGAGGGGAAACAGATATATATGTGTGTGGGGGGGCAGATGTGTAGTGGGGTACAGAGGGGAAACAGATATATATGTGTGTGGGGGGGGCAGATGTGTAGTGGGGTACAGAGGGGAAACAGATATATATGTGTGTGGGGGGGGCAGATGTGTAGTGGGGTACAGAGGGGAAACAGATATATATGTGTGTGGGGGGGGCAGATGTGTAGTGGGGTACAGAGGGGAAACAGATATATATGTGTGTGGGGGGGGGCAGACGTGTAGTGGGGTACAGAGGGGAAACAGATATATGTGTTGGGGGGGAACAGACGTGCAGGGGGGTACAGAGGGGAAATAGACGTGCAGGGGGGAACGCGCCCTTGCTTACAGTAATACTAGACCCGCCCCTAAGAATATTAAAAAAAAAAGTCAGTTACTTTGCTGAGTAACTAATTACTTTTCCAATGTAGTAACTGAGTTACTAACTCAATTACTTTTTTGGGAGAAGTCATTTATTTTATTTTATTAGTAATTTAAGTAACTTAACTAATTACTTTTTTAAAGTAAGATGACCAACACTGCTGAGGACTGAGTGAAGTTTTATGTATCTGCCTGAGAATACCCCGTGCCTGGTTGCTTGCTCTATTAAGGGATCAGAACCTGGGATCAGATAGGCGGACGAAGTCAGATGTCCGCTACACATACTGTACATAGGAAGACACCATTAATACTGGACACAGGACTATTGTATCAATCGGCATGATCAGATCCTATTGATCTGGAGTTATAGAATTGTACGTCCTCCATCTCAGTGTGAAGAAGGAGACGTCTTCTGTGAAAGGTGGAGGTCTGTCCATGGTCTGTCTGTACAATCTGTTGGTGGAATCTGTAGTAGATAACCAGGGGTTTAGGTCTCCTCAGACTGGGAATCCCACCAGTCTATGTATGGTGGATGTGTACATGGAGACAATGGATTATCACATCAAAAAGGAGTGTTTCTGATGGAGCGTCTTTTTATTCTTATATAATGATGTTTTATTGGAATTCTAAAAGAAATTAATTTTTGTGAAATTTTCTGTTGATTCTTCTGAATACCAACATATTGACCCCTCAAAAAGCCTCTGACCATAGAACTCAACATTTATACCCCCCCCCCCATACACCCAGCCTGAGGAAGGTTTAGACTTGTTCTGCTCTCTGTATATAAAGAGGAAGTTGGAAGCACCGAGCGAAGAGTTGTGTAAAGCCCCATACACACGGTCGGACTTTTTCATGGATTCTGTCCGATCGGACAATGTTGTTGAAAAATCAGACCGTGTGTATGCACCATCGGACAGTGTACGTCGGTTTGACCGACGGACAAAGTCTTATCTCCTGCTGGAAAGATTTGCCGACAACACGGTCCGATCACACCAAATCCGATCGTGTGTACGGTTGTCCGACCGGACAAAGTGCTACGCATGCTCAGATCACATTACAAGACCAAAGCTATTGGCTACTAGCCTCTACGTAGTCCCGTCGTAGGCAACAAACGTCACCACGTTCAGAATGATCGGATTTTCCGACAACTTTGTCCGACCGTGTGTATGCAACACCAACATCAGACAAAGTATGACGGACATGGTCCGACGGACCTGGTCCACGGATTGTCCGACCGTGTGTATGGGGCTTAAGAAGTGACAGAAGGCAGAGCGGACTCCGATAGAGGAAGCAGAAGAAATCCCCCTCCCCTCTTCCTGCATTAGGAAATCATTGTAAGTTCAGATTAACTTTTTATTCACACACATTTGATCTTCATACAGTAGAAGAAGTTGGACAATCCCAGTGCCGTCTTTCCAGGTTTTCTCTTCCAGAATCTTCTGTGATTGGACTCGTCACCTTTCTAGAACTATTTTCAGGTCTCTTCATTGTCGGGAAGTACAAACAATCTGATTGGAGGATATATGGGCAGATCTAACAAGGTGAGACCCCACCAATCATTCGTCTGACTGCTCTAACCAAAGTGGAGTTCCGTATTCTGAGAGCCGTCAGGAAATGGGAACTCTGCTCATTGCTCACAGCACTCTAATTCCACATAGACCAGAAGTCTGTATATTGTGTAGGTTCCATATAGATAGTATATAAATATATGATGCCTACTGTATAGAGATAAAGAGAAGTTGTATCATTCTATATATCCCTGTGTGCAACATCCCTCTGCTGATATCATGGGGGACTACAAGTCCCAGCATCCCTCCCCTAATATCAAGGGGGAACTACAGGTCACAGCATTCCTCCACTGATATCATAGACCAGAAGTCTGTATATTGTGTAGTCTCCATATAGATGATGTATACATGGATGATGTATACTGTATATAGAGGGGGAGAGTGCTGTTTCCTGTGCCCAAGCTGCATGTCTGGAAGTGGTTGGATGGAGGGTTCCCGCATTGAACTTCTTGGCAGGTGGGAGAAAGGAGCCCTGAGACATAGTCCTATACACAATGACAGGCTCTCTTTAATCAGTGCAGCAGTATCCCCAGGAAAGGTAAAGGTAAACACAACTCTTGGAAATAGTACCCAGCCGCAGCTCTGTCACCTGTGCTTCCTGTTTCAGCATGACCACTAGGGGGAGCAGGAGAAACAGCTGAGTTCGGGTCACTGCAGCGGGTGGGGGTGATTATAGTCTATGCTGTGTCCAGAGTGTAGCACCCTTGCCTTAAACAGGGGCTACTGGTAAATGTAGCTGTGCTAGGTGGTAACTAACCCGGCTGATTTATAGTCTTTATGATCATTTGGGTTTTCTCCTAAGCCTGGTTTAGCTGTGGTTACTTTCTTCTGTCAATAGGTGGCACTGTTGCCATCTGTTTCTGAAATGTCCCTTACTGACATCCTTTTGGTCTAAAAATCCAGAGATTATAGCTGCCCCACCTCTCCAGTACCTTCTCAGCCAATAGAAACATGTCTGTGTATACTGTGTGTACATGTATGTGTATACTGTGTGATTGTATACTGTGTGTGTGTGTATACTGTGTGTACATGTATGTGTATACTGTGTGTGTGTGTATACTGTGTGGCCCCATAATCTCTGATTGCCTGGGGGCCCCATAATCTCCTATTGCCCGGGGGCCCCATGAGTTGTCAGTCCGCCCCTGGTCACAGTGCCAACATTTATTCTTAGCTATGCAGAGCATTTCTGGGCAGAATTTAGGCCACGTAGTGCTGACTTCTTATGCCGCGTACACACGATCGGACATTCCGACAACAAAATCTCATGTTTTTTTTCCGACGGATGTTGGCTCAAACTTGTCTTGCATACACACGGTCGCACAAAGTTGGTCGGAAATTCAGAACCTCAAGAACGCGGTGACGTACAACGCGTACGATGAGCCGAGAAAAAGCCAGTGCTGCTCTTTTGCTTGATTCCGAGCATGCGTGCCACTTTGTGCGTCGGAATTGTGTACACAGGGTCGGAATTTAAACGAACGGATTTTGTTGTCGGAAAATTTGAGAACCAGATCTCAAATTTTGTGCGACAGAAATTCCGATGGAAACTCTCCGATGGAGCCTACACACGGTCGGATTCTCTCCGAAAAGCTCCGATCGCACATTTGCCGTCGGAAAGTCTGACCGTGTGTACGCGGCATAATAGAGCAGCAAGTCTCCCAGCACACAGCCGCTGTCACTCGTCAGACACAAAGAAAGAAAGGGTTACCACACTTCCTTCTTCTCGATCGCACAACGCCCTAGCTGTGCCGTTTCCTGGCAAAACCACAAGCCAGTTTAATACACAAGTTAGTAGAACATAAAGTGACAACCATATCGGAGCCAGACTACCGGAATCCGTTCACTTTGGTTATTTTTTAGACATGTGCAATTCGTTTTGTTTTTTTTTCGTTTTTTTTCGTTATTTTCGTTCGTTCGTTTTCGTACGAATGAACGAATCATTCGAATCGTACGAATGCGAATAACGAATCGTAACGAATCGTTCGAATCGTACGAATCCGAATAACGAATCATTCGAATCCGAAAAACAACGAAAATCCGAAAAAACAAAATTAGTACATTCGTAACTTTTTTTTCGATTCGTAACTTTTTTTTTTTCCATTCGTAACCTTTTTTTCGATTCGTAACTTTTTTTTTTTCCATTCGTAACCTTTTTTTCGATTCGTAACCTTTTTTTTCGATTCGTAACTTTTTTTTTTTTTTTTTCGATTTGTAATTTTCCGTGTCTCTATTGAACAAAAAAATTCGTACATTCGTAACTTTTTTTTCGATTCGTAACTTTTTTTTTTTCGATTCGTAACTTTTTTTTTCGATTCGTAACTTTTTTTTTTTTTTTTTTCGATTTGTAATTTTCCGTGTCTCTATTGAACAAAAAAATTCGTACATTCGTAACTTTTTTTTTCGATTTGTAACTTTTTTTTTTTTCGATTCGTAACCTTTTTTTTCGATTCGTAACTTTTTTTTTCGATTCGTAACTTTTTTTTTTTTTCGATTCGTAAATTATTAAAATGTAATAATAGCATACACATTACATCAAATTATGAATTATGCTCCGATTACGAATCTATGAATGTTACGAATGTACGAATAAATACGAATGTGTCCGAAATTAAACTAACGAAAAAAACGAATCAACGAAAAAAAATAACTCTTACAAATCGTTACGAATACGAACAACGTCGACTTACGAATGTACGAATCGTTACGAATACGAACAACGTCGACTTACGAATGTACGAATCGTTACGAATACGAACAACGTCGACTTACGAATGTACGAATCGTTACGAATACGAACAACGTCGACTTACGAATGTACGAATCGTTACGAATACGAACAACGTCGACTTACGAATGTACGAATCGTTACGAATCGACGGAAACGAAAAAAACGAAACTAAAAAAAACAAATTTTTTTCGGAAACGAAAAAAACGAAACGAAAATAAACAAATTTTTTGGTTGTGCACATGTCTATTATTTTTAAAATGGCGTCATCATCAGCCTGAAACCAGATCTGCATTCCCCCGGGCAGAGAAAACCTTCAGAAAAATATTTTAGTGGGAAAAGGTCCTTTGCTCACACTTTTGGCCCCATCAGAGGATTCTCCAACTTGCTTCTGAATTTCTGCAACCCGGGTCAAAGGCGCCAAAAATGGGAGTTGTGGATTTTCACATCAAATCGCGGAATCAGCAGATGGTCTTCCATCAGAGAAGGTGTTATTGTCCACAGAAGATAAGACGTGGGGAGGTGAAGGAATGAGATCCATCTCCGTCCGCTAGGCCAGTGTTTCTCAACTCCAGTCCTCAAGGCCAGGTCATGTTTTCAGGCTTCCCATTATTTTGCACAGGTGATTTGATCAGTTTCCTTGCCTTGGTAATTACCACAGCCTTTTTAATCTGAGGGAAAACCTGAAAACATGACCTGTTGGGGGCGCCTTGAGGACTGGAGTTGAAAAACACTGCGCTAGGCTTTACACAGCACTTTATATACGGTAGGTACATCCAGATAAGGAGTTAGACTGGAATTATCATTGGCCAATTCATCCCCACATTCCGCCATAAATTATCCAATCACATGACAAGTACATATACATTACTCACTTCACCCCGGGAAGGTTTTACCCCCTTTATGACCGGGACATTCTTTGCTATTCAGCACTGTGCTACTTTAACTGGTAATTGCTCGGTCATGTGACACGGTACCCAAATGACATTTATATCGTTTTTTTTTCACACAAATAGAGGTTTCTTTTGGTGGTATTAGATCACCTCCTGTATTTTTTTATTTTTTGCGCTTGTAACACCATAATGTTTAGGCAGGGCTGCTCTTAACCACTTCAGCCCCGGACCAATTGGCAGCCAAAGGACCAGGCCCCTTTTTGCGATTCGGCACTGCGTTGCTTTAACTGACAATTGCGCGGTCGTGCGACGTGGCTCCAAAACAAAATTGGCGTCCTTTTTTTCCCCACAAATAGAGCTTTCTTTTGGTGGTATTTGATCGCCCCTGCGGTTTTTATTTTCTGCGCTATAAACAAAAATAGAGCGACAATTTTGAAAACAATGCAATATTTTTTGCTTTTTGCTATAACAAATATCCACAAAAAATATATAAAAAAAATTTTTTTTCCCCAGTTTAGGCCGATACGTATTCTTCTACATATTTTTGGTAAAAAAAAATCGCAATTAGCGATTATTGATTGGTTTGTGCAAAAGTTATAGCGTTTACAAAATAGGGGATAGTTTTATAGCATTTTTATTAATATTTTTTTTTTTTTTACTAGTAATGGCGGCGATCAGCGATTTTTATTGTGACTGCGACATTATGGCGGACACATCAGACATTTTTGACACATTTTTGGGACATTGTCATTTATACAGCAATCAATGCTATTTTAAATGCATTGATTCCTGTATAAATGACAGTTGTAGTGAAAGAGTTAACCACTAGGGGGAGGGGAGGAGTTATGGGCTGTGACGTGTGTGTGTTTTTTTACATTAGGGGGCGGGGCTGACGTCTGACGTCATTGATCGGCTTTCCCGATGACCGGGAACAGCCAATCAATGACAGGCAGAGTAGGAAGCGCGGGGAGAGGTTTGTTTACACATACCTCTCCCCGTTCTTCAGCTCCGTAACCCGATCGCGGGGACACCAGCGGCGATCGGGTCCGCTGGTCCCGCGGCCGGGGTCACAGAGCTCCCGACCGGGTCGCGAGCGCGCCGCTGGCGGCGCGCGCGCGACCCACGGGCAGGCATTTAAAGGGCCACGTACAGGTACGTGGTTTTGCCTGCCGTGCCATTCTGTAGACGTATATCTACAGGCGGTCGGGAAGCGGTTAAATTTACCTGCCAGGTGTAGTTACCTTGGCTCATTGTTTTGGGATCAATTTATTTCTCTAATGCAGCGTACACACGGTCGGAATTCTCGTCGGAAAAAGCTCTGATGGTTTTCCCATCGGAATTCCGACGGAATTTTACTCAAACTGTCTTGCCTACAGACGGTCACACCAAATTCCGATGGTCAGTAACACAGCAGCATAAAACACGTTCGACAGCACTATAAAAGGGAAGTTTAATACTTCTGAGCATGCGTCGAATTGTTTCCGAGCATGCGTCAGAATTTTGCATGTCGGAATTGCATACACACGATCGGAAAATCCGATAGAAAGGTTTTCCGCCGGAAAAATTAAGAACAGGTTCTCAATCCAAAGTCCGTCGAAAATTCCGACAGAAAAAGACCGATGGGCATACACAGGGTCGGAAAATCCGTTGAAAAGCTCCCATCGGACTGTTTCCATCGGAAATTCCGACGTGTGTACGCGGCATAAGTCTAGAATTGCTGCACTTCTCTCTTCCGCCGTTAGGTGGCTGGGTACCTGGTGGCATTAGCTATGAGAAGGGCATAGCAAGGACAGATTAGGAGTATATGGGGTATCTCAGCCAATGGGCAGGGGTTTTCTTAAATCCCTACTGGGAGAACCTATATATTTGGGTGGAGTCAGGTGATCAGTGTTCTGTGCCACCTGGACGGCTGTCTGGGGGGACGTGTGTTGTATTGCCCGGGCTGCTAGGCCAGAGTTTGGGCTTATCCCAGGCACATCTGTCTGCTAGGCTGTCTGAGCTGGGTAAGCCTGCCAGGAGTGAAAGTGGTGTCCCTGTAGGTGAGTTAATGCCTGTGGAAATTAAAGGGGATAATGCAGTTGTGCCAGTTAAGGCAAGCGCCAAGCGCAACTATATTCCGCTCGAAGAGTGTTCTACAATAACAGATTCAGACCCTCTGTCTGATGGGTTGTCTGAACTGTTTTTGGATACTTTATCTTGTACTGGGAAGTGGAGCGACATTGATGCGGAGCTGATGAGTGATGTTCAGGAGGATGAAGTTCTCTCTACTACTGCCGCTAATGTGCAAATTAACCGGTTCCCGACCGGCGCACGCCGATGTACGTTGGCAGAATGGCACGGACAGGCATAAGGACGTATATATAAGTCCCTTTTAAAATGCCGCCGTGCCATCGGGAGCGCGCCGGTCGGGACCCCCGTGAGGCCGGGTCGCGGGTCCCGCGGACTCGATCGCCGCGGGGACACCCGCGATCGTCTCACGGGAAGGCTGAACGGGGAGATGCGGAAATAAACAGCATCTCACCGTTCTGCCTAGCAACTAGTGACGTCGATCTCTGCTCCCTGTGATTGGAGCAGAGATCAGCATTCACTAGCTGACAGCCACGCCCCCCCCCCCACAGTAAGAAACACACCCCTAGTGTACTTAACCCCTACACTGCCACCTAGTGGTTAACCCCTTCACTGCCAGTGTAATTTATACAGGAATCAGTGCATTTAAATAGCATTGATTGCTGTATAAATGACAATGGTCCAAAAATGTGTCAAAAATGTCCGAAGTGTCCGCCACAATGTCGCAGTCACAATAAAAATCGCTGATCGCCGCCATTACTAATAAAAAAAATTATTAATAAAAATGCTATAAAACTATTCCCTATCTTGTAAACGCTATAACTTCTGCGCAAACCAATCAATAATCGCTTATTGCGTTTTTTTTTACCAAAAATATGTAGAAGAATACGTATCGGCCTAAACTGAGGAAAAAAAATGTTTTTTTATATATTTTTGGGGGATTTTTATTATAGCAAAAAATAAAAAAGAATGCGTTTTTTTCAAAATTGTCGTTCTATTTTTGTTTATAGCGCAAAAAATAAAACCCGCAGGGGCGATAAAATACCACCAAAAGAAAGCTCTATTTGTGGGAAAAAAAAGGACGTCAATTTTGTTTGGGAGCCACGTCGCACGACCGCGCAATTGTCAGTTAAAGCGACGCAGTGCCGAATCACAAAAAGGGGCCTGGTCCTTTGGCTGCAAATTGGTCCGGGGCTGAAAGTGGTTAAGCTGTCTGCCAATGCAGCTCCGCTGATAAGAATTGCTAGTTCCTTTGAGAAGGATCCTTGGGCTCGATGGGTACCCAAAGTTTGCCCTACCAAGCCAATGCCTGTAACCACGCCTGACTACAAGACAGATGTCGTTGCTGAGTGCTCAGTTCAGCGTGCTCCAGACGCACGGGTCCTACCCGAGTGTGGAGACCCTAAGACCCAAGGTACAGCAGATCCTTATAAAGAAGGTGGCTAAGGAGTACGGGTACCTATATCCTTACATACCGACCCAACTAGAAGAGGAAATCTTGGATAGAGAAACCCAATGGGTGTATGAAGCTGTGCGCAGTTTCCTCCTGGTCACTCTAGAGACAGACTTTTCTGAAACTGTCACCCAAGGTGGCCGAAAGATATACCTCCGTGCTACACACCTGGGGCTATGGCTGTGGCTGTAAGATTAATATGGACAGTGTAATCCTTCGTAGGCCAAACAAGAAGGACACTAAAGACTGTGTTGTCAATGTAAATGCCAAAAGAGAATATGTGACACTGCCAGATCCCAGGAACTACTCATGAATTTCATGAGAATGCATATGTTCTTTATCCCTGTGGATTACAAATGTGTGTTGTGTGATGTCAAAGACCTTATGCTGAGAGCCACTTCACACTCACATACAAGTTGTTACTAGTGGAGAACATTCCAGTGGGCTATACTGCTAAGATTGTGCTGGACTGCCGCTGTACAGGGAGTGCCCACTTGAGCCACGTTGGCTAATGATGGAAGTTGTTGGGGTGCTTAGACCTGAAAAGTGACCTGTGATCTTCTGCAGGCTGTTGTTTTTCAAATGATGGAGAAAACCTTCTTAGTCCACGGCTATCATATGGACAGAATGAGGACATCATTGCAAGGGGACCTATGTCCCAAAGTGTGGTCCCTTGCATTAAGGCCTGGCTGCTTGGGTTGTGTAGCTAGTTAGTTAGGATGAGCTGTGGCAAAGGGGCTAATTCTTAACATTCATGTGAATAATGGGCTGATTCATGCATCAGGAATGTTCTATTGATATAGATATATAACATTTTCAGCTGAGAATGGGGCCCGCTTTCATTATGTAAAGGATAAAACTGCATTACAGGGTGTACCCAGTGGCGGAATTATAGGGGTCGCCAAGATCGCCATGGCGACCGGGCCCCTTGCTGCAGGGGGCTTTGAGGGCCCCCTGTACTCTTTGATAGGAGGGGAGGCTGAGAGGAGCTCCCCGATCGTCAGCCGAATTGTAATCGGTGCAGGGAGCTCCTCACATACTTAAAGTGAAAGCAGTGTGTGCTGTGCTCTTTGGCTCCCCCTACAGTGCAGTACCCGGCAGGAAGAAGGTAAATGTCTGCTGTTTTTTTTATAAGACTATCTACTGTATGTGTGTTTATATGTGTGTGCATGCATGTGTGTGGGGGTGTGCATGCATGTGTGTGTGGGGGGGGGGGGGGGTGTGCATGTGTGTGGGGGTGTGCATGTGTGTGTGTGTGTGTGGGGGGGGGGGGGTGCATGTGTGTGTGCATGCGTGTGTGTGGGGGTGTACATGCATGTGTGTGTGTGGGGGGGGGTGTGCATGTGTGTGCATGCATGTGTGTGGGGGGTGTGCATGTGTGTGCATGCATGTGTGTGGGGGTGTGCATGCATGTGTGTGTGTGTGGGGGGGGGTGTGCATGCATGCATGTGTGTGGGTGTGCATGCATGTGGGTGTGTGGGTGTGCATTCATGTGTGTGGGTGTGCATGCATATGTGTGTGTGTGTGTGTGGGGGTGTGCATTCATGTGTGTGTGTGTGTGGGGGTGTGTGCATGCATATGTGTGTGTGTGTGTGGGGGGGGGGGGGTGCATGCATGTGTGTGTGGGGGTGTGCATGCATGTGTGTGTGGGGGGGGAGTGCATGCATGTGTGTGTGGGGGTTGTGCATGCATATGTGTGGGGGGTGTGCATGCATATGTGTGTGGGTGTGCATGCATGTGTGTGGGTGTGCGAGTGGGCGGTGGGGATTCACAGTGGCAGCATTTGGCACACTGGCAGCATTTAATGGGCACAGCATTTGATGGCACAGTGGTGGCATTTGATGGCACAGTGGCGTCATTTGACGGCACAGTGGTGGCATTTGATGGCACAGTGGTGGCATTTGATGCTACAGTGGTGGCGTTTGATGGTACAGTGGCTGCAATTGATGGGCACAGAAGAACAGCCCGCAGCAAAAAGCCAAGAAAAATAGGCGCAGGGCTGGCATGAATAAAGTTAAAACAGGCCATTTAGGTGCATGGCCGTTTAAGAGGGAACAGGGGTGGGAGCTGAATAGGGAAAGGAAAGGGAGGGGTGGAGCTGGGGAGCAGGAAGGCGAGGTGCAGCCCTCCACAGAATCAGTGCACGAGGAGAAAAGTTAGAGAGAGGTCGCAATGGAGGAGCTGATGGATAACATCAAGGCGGCGGCAGCAGCTAACGGTGCTGACTGGCTCCGGGCGCAGGTAGAGAGGGCATTAGGGGGAGAGACTGGTGGGTCCGGGGGGGAGAACGAGCAAGTGGACCGGCCGCGGTGATCCCGCCCGCCGGACCGCTATTCCCCAGAGGGTCGCAGGGCTGCAGAGAGGCCTGGGGACAAACAATGGAGGACAGGTGCAGAACCGCCGGCGAAGCGGTCGGCGAGGGGGGTTGCCACGGCGGCGGGACGGCCCTTGAGCGCGGTGGGGGACTGTGGTGGGCCCAGCAGCAGGAGGCATGGAGCAGGCACCATGCGGACACTTGACCAGGCCTCAGGCCTGTCCAGGGACGCGGCCGCGGGGGGGGGGGGGGGACGGGCAGTCACCTGACACCAGGAGCAGAACTTAGGAGGCAGAGAGCGGGGGGGGGGGGGCGAGGGGGGGACCCACGCAGCTTCTAAGGGACAGAGCCTACTGAAAGCTGGAGGGAGACAAGCAGCCACCCATGCTGGCGGTCCGCCAGCTGGGGGGGGGGGAAGAATGCCAGGAGCTGGAGGGGAGCATCCATGGGGACCCAGGCACCCGAGGAAGACCAGGCAGAGGCCCAGGATGGCAGTCCGCCTCCTGGGGGAAGAGGAAAGGCCCAGGCGGGAGGCGGGAGGCCTAGCCTGCGGTCAGCAACACGGGGGGTCAGTGAGAGTCGGCCCTGCAGCAACCTTGTCAGCCAACGGGACGAAGGCGGTCCGCCTCCCCGGGCGCAGACGAGAAGGGGGGGAGCTATGCAGCCAGTGAGCAGGGAGCGCAGTCGGCGGGGGCTGGGGGCGTACTGCCCAGGCCCGGGAGGTCACCTTGGGGGTACAGAGGCAAGCGGCCTAACCCCAGGACAGCGGAACTGGAAGCGTCAGGGTCTGGTGTCAAGAGCCCAAGGAAGTGTGCCAGCAAGTCGGCTGAGGGGAGGAGGAGGAGCCAGAGGGAGCGGAGCTCGTCTGCATCTGGGGGCGAATCCCCTGGGGGGCAGGCTATGTCGATTGCGGGTGAAGTGGCGGAACTGTCGGAGGGCGAGCGGTCAAGATCTGAAGATGAGGTCGCAGGAGGACGAGCAGCAGCGGTGGATGCAGGAGCATCGGCTGGTGGGAGCGTTTCCAGGCAGCCCGGTAAGTCCTGTTCCTGTCTGGGGTCTTGTGGGAGGGATGTAACTTTGGGGGGGGATGTGGGGAGGGGGGTAGGGGGCGCAGAAGTTGGGATCAGAGGGAAGGTTCTTTCCAGGGTTACAGGTTTCCCCGAACCAGCCCTCTCGGAAGGGGGCCTCAGGGGCTTCTTGGCGGGCCTTAAGGAGCTGGTGGGCAGGTTTGAGCCCACACCGGCGGGCCCCTCAGGGCCGGCCAGGGCTTGGGTTTCAACAGGGGGCGGTCCGGGGGGGTCAGGTGATGTCGGGTACAGGGGGGGGAGGGAATGCCAGCGCAAGTTGGGGGAACGGTGTTGGCAGATCCGCCCGCGTTGGCCCCGGGGGGGAGTGAGGCAGGCACGGGGGTCGAGGGGGTGGCGCCCACGGTAGTCGAGGGGGAAAAGGGGGGTGATAAAACCAAAACACAAGACATTGTGCGGCTGGCTGATTCCGCGCGTTGCGAGGTTTATGTATGTTTTGAGGGGCCATTAGGGGCCCATTTGAAAGAGGAGGTTAGGGAAAAAATTTGGAAGGGGGAGTATGTGGAGATATTTTCGCTGCTTCCTCTGGAAAAATTTAACTTGGATAGAGTGAAACCTGAGGATAGTAAGAAGGAAGATGAGGAGAAGAGGAGGTATAGATTAATACCGCGGACATTTCAGAATTGGCTGCAAGCGTTTGCGATTCTGGCAAGCGTGATAGGTGAGAAGGAGCCGGAGCACTGCTCGGCCCTTTTCTGTTACCTGGATGCCATTGGAGAGGCTCATCGGACCTACGGGGGACTGTCATGGCTGCGTTACGATGAGCAGTTTCGTCAGAGGAGGGCAGTGAGGCCGGCTCTTCGGTGGGATCACAAAGACATCAGTCTGTGGATGCGCTTGATGTCGTCGGCGAAACCAACGAGTCAGTTTTTTCAGGGGGGGGGGGCGGTGGATCAGGGGCTTCAGGTCAATCGGCCACAAAGAAAAAGGGAGTCTGCTGGCAATACAACGAGGGAAGTTGTAAGTTCGGCAATGGATGTAAGTATAAACACGAGTGCTCGGGGTGCGGAGGTTTGCACCCTGGATCTCGGTGTTTCAAACAGGGAAAGGGCAAGGCCAGCGAGTCTGCTAGCAAAGAGGAGGACGCCGGTGAAAGTGGGAAGAATGCGTCCTTTTCTAGATAGATACCCAGACGTGGCGGCGGCGCAGTTGTTGAGGCATGGGTTTTCGTAAGGTTTCAAGATTCCTGCGGTATTGAGCACAGCTCCTCCTATTTCGGATAATTTGCGGTCCACTTCAAAACACCATGAAGTGGTATCAGAAAAGTTGCACAAGGAGGTAGCTCTGGGCAGGACGGCGGGCCCCTTTTCCGAAAAACCCATTCACGACCTGGTGGTTTCTCCGTAGGGGGTGGTCCCCAAGAAGGAACCAAACAAATTTCGACTTATTCACCACCTGTCTTATCCAAAAGGGGGGTCGGTGAATGATGCCACTGATCCCAAAGTTTGTGCGGTCTCATACACGTCGTTTGATGCAGCGGTCTTTTGGGTGCGAAAGTACGGTAGAGGAGCTCAAATGGCAAAGACAGACATTGAAGCGGCGTTTCGTTTGCTGCCTGTTCACCCCGATAGCTTTTACTTATTGGGTTGCAGGTGGCAAGAGGAATATTACGTGGATAAGTGTTTGCCCATGGGTTGCTCTATCTCTTGTGCATTTTTCGAGTGTTTCAGCTCATTTGTGGAATGGGTGGTGAGGGACGTCGCTGGATTGAACTCGGTGATCCATTATCTAGACGATTTCTTGTGTGTCGGTCCGCCCACATCAAACGTTTGCGCAGTGCTCCTGACGATGCTGGAGAGGATTGCGGGGGAATTCGGCATTCCGCTTGCACCAGACAAGACGGAAGGGCCCACGACGGTGATCAGTTTTCTTGGGATTGTCCTCGATTCCACGGCCATGGAATGCAGGTTGCCAGAAGCTAAGTTGGTAGCTTTGCAGGCAGAGGTGAGGGCGTTGGTTGGTCGGCGCAAGGTTCAGCTTAGAGCCTTGCAATCGGTGCTGGGCAAGCTCAACTTTGCATGCAGGATCATCCCTATGGGCAGGATTTTTAGCAGGAGGTTAGCAGCAAGTACCGGGGGGGTTGAGTCGCCCAGGCATTATGTGACGCTTTCACAGGAACATAAGGATGACCTGAGAGTGTGGCACATATTCCTGGAAAACTTTAACGGGAGAGCGCTGTGGATGACTGGATCGGTGAGTAATTTCGACCTGGAATTATACACTGATGCCGCGGGGTCGGCGGGTTACGGGGCCTTTTTTTTAAGGGACGCTGGAGTGCGGGCCCTTGGCCGGAAAGCTGGAAACGGGAAGGGATACTCGAAAATATGCTGTTACTTGAGTTGTTTCCGGTGGTGCTGGCGGTTGAGTTGTGGGGAGAATTCTTCCGGGATCGTAAAGTTTGCTTCCACATTGACAACTTGGGGGTGGTACAGGTTATCAACAAGGTCTCAGCGGCGTCGCCGCCGGTGGTGCGGTTGTTGAGACACTTGGTGCTTCGGTGGAACATCTTTATTCATGCAGTGCACTTACCAGGACTGGACAACGTGGTCGCTGACGCTCTTTCTCGGTTTCAGTGGGAGAAATTTCGGGAGCTGGCGCCGGAGGCAGAACATCGCGGGGTCCCGTGTCAGTCGGACCTGTGGAGGATTGCCCTGGACGCATAGCCGAATGGATCCGACGGTCTGTGAGCGAGGGGACATGGAGCGCATACAGGAAAGTATGGGATGAATGGGTTGCTTTCCAGGAGCAGGCCTCGGTGGGCGTGGGTGAGCTTAGACTGCTTTTTATTTATTTTGTCGCCAGGCACATGGAAAATGGTATTTCCGTGTCGAGGCTGGGGAAGGTTATGGCGGCCATGGCGTTTTGGTTCAAACTCGGAGGGGGGAGAGATTGGACGAAGGAGTTCTGGGCACGTCAGGCAGTAAAGGGTTACCGGAAAGGGACGAGGGTCCGGGATGAGAGACGGCCGGTTACATTTGAGATATTGGGTAGAGTGGTGGACAGTTTGCCGGGGGTTTGTATATCTGCTTACGAGGTAGGGCTTTTCCGCACGGCATTTGTTTTGGCCTTTTTCGGGGCATTTCGGATAGGGGAGCTGGTTAGTTCCTCAAAGAAGAAAGGAGATGGTTTAGCGTTAGGGGATGTTCGGTGCTTCACAGATAGGGTGGTTTTGCATTTGCGTAGATCTAAGACGGACCAGGAGGGTCGAGGCAAGGAAGTGGTGGTTTTCGCCATTCCAGACGCCAAGCTCTGCCCCGTCTTAGTCACGAGGGCGTATTTGGAACAGAGGCCAGCTGTTGGGGGCCCTCTGTTGGTGCATTACGATGGGGAGGCGCTGTCGCGTTTCCAATTTATAGGAGTATTTCGGAAGTGTTTAGGCGAGCTGGATCTCGGGGGTCAGAAATTTTCCTCACATTCGTTTAGGATTGGTGCGGCGACGGAGGCAGTTATTGGGAGGTGGGAATCCAGGCGATTTCGGTCGTACGTCAGGCTTGACTTAGTGGGTTGATGGTGCATGGGGTCGTTTGTTGGTTCATGTGCCGGCATGGGTTCGTGTGGTACATTATGGTGAAGTTTACATACCAAGTCTCGTTTGGATTATGGGACATTCCTATGTCTGCTGGGGGGCCAGGAGGGGTGATGCCAGGCCAGACGGGAGACAGCTGGGTTTCTCTAGGAGGGAGGCTTACATCAAGTGGCTGGGTTTCCCTGGGATGCTTTGGAGCCGTCTGGTCCCGGAAGCGCATAGATTTGCGCGATGGGACAGGCCCCCCGAGGTTTTAGTTATTCACGTTGGGGGCAACGATCTTGGGCTGAGAACCAAGTTGGATATTAACAAGGGACATAAAGTATGATTTCTGCCGACTTCGGGCGGCTTTCCCAAAAACTATCCTCGTATGGTCAGATATGATAGCTAGGACTTCAGGTCCGTTGAGTTGATCAATAAGGCAAGGAAGAAGATAAATCAGGAGGCCAGCAGGTTTTTTATTAAAAACGGAGGCCTCGCCATCAGACACAGGGAGTGGAGATAGACACGTGGCGCTATCTCAAGGTGGACGGAGTTCATCTGAACCCAGTGGGCACAGATATGTGGGCCATAGGCATACAGGATGGGATCGAGAGAGCACTTAGGGTGTGGAGGTGCGCTCAAGGTTAAGGTTTTAACCTTGTTTGCTGTGGCGGATGTTGGCTGACGCAGGTAGAGAGAAGAAACCCCCTCCCCACAGAGAACTTGATGCGGGACCCATTGGAGATATGGGCCCGTTTGTTAATATTCCTTATAGGTGATGTAGGGAATATGGTGGATGACTGCACTGCGGGAATAGTTTTGTCTCTGAGCTAGCATGTCAGCTTGAGGCCTAGTTACAGTTGATATGACCGCAGTGCACGAGTTTTGATTATGGTAAAATGGGTGTGGGGGGGGGGGTAATATCCTCCTGCAGGCCTAGGTCACGTTTTCATTAATACGTTGTTTATTTGTTTATAAGATTTGTTTACTATTTTTGTTATTTAATAAAGGGGCTGCTACGGCCTATTTAGCACTCCAGCTACGGTGTGGTCTCCATTATTGGGAAAGGTAAGGGTGGGAGTGTATAGCTGGGCAGCACAAAAATGAGTTATGTTGTACTTGGTCATGGACAAGGAGAGACGGGGATCTAACCTGACAACAACACTAACCTTTTTTTTTTTTTATATTTTCTTATCATTGTATATATTAGATAGATAGTTAGGAAGTAAGGTCATTGTCTATGTCTACCTTAAGTATTTGGGTGGCACCTCACTTAACTAAGTAACTTAGTAAATAACTTAAAAATTGTACATCATTTTTGATATCTATCTGCCATATATGACCTACCATTTCTGGTGTCTGATACTCATGTTTTTTTTCCATGTGGTACGCCACAAATACTGTTGTTATTGTTATTCTTTTCTTGTTTCCCCACCCATCCCAGTTTTTGCCAGGACCCTCCCCCTCATCTCCTTCATTATGTAAGTCATGCTGAGATAATCTCCCATTGGCTGAGCAATATTCTCATTTGTCTCTGAGCTCCTTCTTGCTATTCCTCGTCCTGCCTGTTGTTTCCTTGGATTGATTTTCTGTGTAGTGACCCCGGCTTCATCTCTTGGATGCGCTCGTCTGTTGCTTGTCCTGACCTTTATCCTGATTCCTGGATCTCCTCCTCATCTCACACCCAGCATAAAGAATGGAATTTAGGATCCAAATTTTTACAAGATTCCCGGACTGCAAGAATCACAGCAAACACTAAACTAGTTCTTAAATAAATAACGACCTTAATATTACCTGTTGCTATCCTCATCCTATTTTTGTACATAGTTACATAGTTACATAGTTAGCTAGGCCGAAAAAAGACACAAGTCCATCCAGTTCAACCATAAAAAAAAAAAAAGAAATAACAAATAAAAATAAAATATATCGTACAATCCAATAAACCCATATTATACCCACAGTTGATCCAGAGGAAGGCAAAAAAAAAAAAACCAAAAGAGCATGCTCCAATCTGCTACAGCAGGGGAAAAAAAATCCCTTCCTGATCCCCAGAGAGGCAATCGGATTATCCCTGGATCAACTTTACCTATAAATGTCAGTACCCAGTTATATTATGTACATTTAGGAAAGTATCCAGGCCTTTCTTAAAGCAATCTACTGAGTTAGCCAGAACCACCTCTGCAGGGAGTCTATTCCACATTTTCACAGCTCTTAAGCCCCATACACACGCGCGGATTATCCGAGGACCAGGTCCGTCGGACCATGTCCGTCATACTTTGTCTGATGTTGGTTTTGCGTACACACGGTCAGACAAAGTTGTCGGAAAATCTGATCATTCTGAACGTGGTGACGTTTGTTGCCTACGACGGGACTACGTAGAGGCTAGTAGCCAATAGCTTTGGTCTTGTAATGTGATCTGAGCATGCGTGGCACTTTGTCCGGTCGGACAACCGTACACACGATCGGATTTGGTGTGATCGGACCGTGTTGTCGGCAAATCTTTCCAGCAGGAGATAAGACTTTGTCCGTCGGACAATCCGACGTACACTGTCCGATGGTGCCTACACACGGTCTGATTTTTCAACAACATTGTCCGATCGGACAGAATCCATGCAAAAATCCGACCGTGTGTATGGGGCTTTACTGTGAAGAAACCTTTCCGTATTTGGAGATGGAATCTCTTTTCCTCTAGACGTAAAGAGTGCCCCCTTGTCCTCTGTGTTGACCGTAAAGTGAATAACTCAACACCAAGTTCACTATATGGACCCCTTATATATTTGTACATGTTGATCATATCCCCCCTTATTCTCCTCTTCTCAAGAGTGAATAAATTCAGTTCCTCTAATCTTTCCTCATAGCTGAGCTCCTCCATGCCTCTTATCAGTTTGGTTGCCCTTCTCTGCACTTTCTCCAGTGCCCCGATATCCTTTTTGAGAACTGGTGCCCAAAACTGAACTGCATATTCCAGATGAGGTCTTACTAATGATTTGAACAGGGGCAAAATGATATCTCTCTCTCTGGAGTCCATACCTCTCTTAATACAAGAAAGGACTTTGCTCGCTTTGGAAACCGCAGCTTGGCATTGCATGCTATTATTGAGCTTATGATCTACCAAAACCCCCAGATCCTTCTCCACTACGGATTCCCCCAGTTGTACTCCCCCTAGTATGTATGATGCATGCATATTCTTAGCCCCCAAGTGCATAACTTTACATTTATCAACATTAAACCTCATCTGCCACATAGTCGCCCAATTAGACAGAGCATTGAGGTCGGCTTGTAAATTGGAGACATCCTGTAAGGACGTTATTCCACTGCATAGCTTGGTGTCATCTGCAAAGACAGAAATGTTACTTTTGATCCCAGACCCAATATCATTTATAAAGATATTAAAAAGTAAGGGTCCCAGCACTGAACCTTGGGGTACACCACTGATAACCTTAGACCATTCAGAGTAAGAATCATTAACCACTACTCTCTGAATTCTGTCTTTTAGCCAGTTTTCTATCCATTTACAAACTGATATTTCCAAGCCTGTAGACTTTACCTTACACATGAGCCGTGTGTGGGGAACTGTATCGAACGCTTTTGCAAAATCCAAGTATACCACGTCCACAGCCACCCCTCTGTCCAAGGTTTTACTTACCTCCTCATAAAAAAAATCAGGTTTGTCTGACAACTTCTGTCTTTCATGAATCCATGCTGTCTGTTGCTTAAAATGTTTTTTTTCCAGCAAGAACTCGTCTATGTGGTCTTTTATTAAACTCTCCAGTATCTTCCCAACTATAGAAGTTAAACTAACAGGTCTATAGTTACTTGGTAAAGACTTTGTTCCCTTTTTAAATATAGGCACCACATTGGCCCTGCGCCAATCCAGTGGTACTATTCCCGTCATTAATGAGTCCCTAAAAATTAAATACAATGGCTTTGAAATTACAGAGCTCAATTCTTTTAGGATCCGTGGGTGGATGCCATCTGGTCCAGGTGCTTTATCCACCTTTATTCTGTCTAAATATTTCTGGACCATATCACTTTTGAGCCATTGTGGATCCTTCGGGGCTGTGTCATTACCACCCCCATTATGGACATGAGCTCCCCCATGCTCCTTTGTATACACAGAGCTGAAGAAAGTATTTAATAAATTAGCCTTCTCTTTGTCCCCAGTCACCCACTCTAGATTATTTTGTAAAGGGCCTACATGCTCAGACCTGACCTTTTTACTATTAATATATTTGAAGAATTTTTTTGGGGTTTGTCCTACTATCTTTTGCAATCTGTCGTTCGTTTTGAATTTTTGCATCCTTGATTTCCTTTTTACATATTCTGTTAAATTCTTTGTAACATTTAAACAACACTAGTGTTCCTTCATTTTTATATTTTTTAAAAGCTCTTTTCTTATTGTTTTTTATAGCTTTTTTAACTTTGACCGTGAGCCACATAGGTTTTATTTTTAGCCTTTTAAACTTATTGCCCATGGGAATATACTTTGCAGTGAGGTCCCAAACAGTCTTTTTGAAGAATTCCCATTTCTGTTCTGTGTCATTGATGCCAATATTCCCTCCCAGTCTAAGTCCTGGAGAGCAGCCCTCATCCTTGGAAAATTTGCTCTCTTGAAGTTGAGTTTTTTTATCTTTCCTGTATGTATTTCTTGCTTACAGCTAACATCAAATGAAATCATGTTATGGTCACTGTTACCCAGGTGTTCCTTTATCTGAACATTAGTAATAAGCTCTGCATGGTTTGAAATTACCAGGTCCAGCAGAGCATCATTCCTAGTTGGGGCCTCAATAAAACTGGACCATAAAATTGTCCTGTAATAGGTTTATACATTTTTGCCCTTTAACTGTCCCAGCAGTGCCATTACTCCAGTCAATTTCTGGGTAGTTAAAATCCCCCATTATTATCACCGTCCCAGCCCTTGCAGCCCTTTCCATCTGTGCAAGGAGCTGAGTCTCCACCTCCTCATTAACATTGGGTGGTCTATAACAAACCCCAATGATTAACTTTGAACTACGCACATCTCTATGCAGTTCCACCCATAATGCTTCAGACTCATCACACTCAACATCAACCAGGTCCTCTTTAACGCTTGCTTTGAGATCACTTCTCACATAGAGACAGACCCCACCACCTTTCCTATTTACTCTGTCTCTCCGAAAGAGTGCATAGCCAGGAATATTAATAGCCCAGTCATGTGAAGATTGAAGCCAAGTTTAAGCAATACCAATTACATCATAGCTCTCCTCATGCACCAGAGCTTCCAACTCACCTATTTTGCTTGGCAGACTTCTGGCATTGGTGAACAAACACTTTAATGCATTACTACATTTTGCTCTGGTGTTTTTCATATCATTTTTAGTAGTACAGATGGCACTATAGTTTCCAATGGCAGTTTGCAACATGGGAAATATCCTGTCACCTGCCATAACCCTCCCCCCCCATCTATTCCCATTCCACCCTCAATTAATGTCAGACCCCTAGCTAACCTGTCTGCCCGATGTAATTCTAGTTCACCCAACAGAGAGATGTCCCCGTCTTCTGTATTCCAGGGATTCCACACAGGAAGGTCACACCATCCCTCAATGTTACAAGGTTGGTGGGATGGAGCATCTAGAACGTAGACTTGTGGAGACAATGTGTGGATTTTTTTATGTGATGTCACAATAACAAAGCTTTTATTTTACAGATGATATTCTCTCTCATTTTGTTTGATTTAGAGTGGAGATCCAATTGATATAGAATTTGAGGTTAAAGCAGAAGAAGAAGAGATAAAAGAGGAGGATGATGAGGATGGGGTGATGGAGGAGTCGGACTATTTAAAAGAATACAAAGACCTATATCAGGACACCATGGTGGAGACATCCAACTACAGAAACCCACCAGAGAGATGTCCCCGTCCTCTGTATTGCCGGGATTCCACACAGGAAGATCAAACCATCCCTCACTGTTACAAGGTTGGTGGGACGGAGCATCTAGAACATGGACTTGTAGAGATGATGTGTGGATTTTTTATGTGATGTCACAATAATAAAGCTTATAGAATACAGAGGATATTTTCTCTCATTTTCTTGATTTAGAGTGGAGATCCAATCGATATAGAATTTGAGGTTAAATCAGAAGAAGAGGAGAGGTATGTGAGGGATGATCAGCAGTCTATGGAGGAGGATGGAATAACGGGGACATTTATAGAGGAGGACACTCCTACAGAGATCAGCACAGGTGGGTCATTAACACTAAATACATTCCTCCACCCATACTGCTCACTGATTGGTCCAGAGTAGGGCGGGGACTGGGTGATATCAGCCTGTAATCCCCTGGTCACTTTCCTGAGCTGTGTTCCCCGTCCTGTATTCCTGTATTTCTCTCGGATAATCTTCCTTCTCTGTGCTGCAGACACAATTTATGTATCTAGACTGGATTTATGGAGATTCTGGGGTTCAGCTGCCAGCAAAATGTTAATTTTTCACCATAAGCTTTACTAGACCTAGGCACCTGGGGTATGAGTCTTAGCTCTTCTGCTCTGTTACTTACTCTGTGAGTTTGCATGTGCCTTTACAAATGCAAAATGACTAATTGTAAATCACGTGCGACTTTGATCCATAGAATGTAAAGTCGAATAAAAATGTCACCAAAAGTGGCATCAAAGTCACACTAGAAATCGTACAAAATGTGTTAATGTGAATGGAGCCTTAAACTCTAACGAGAAAAAGTAAGAATAATGCCCCGTACGCACGATCGGACCATCCGGCGGGTAGAGTCAATCCAACCGTGTGTGGGCTCCGGCGGACATTTTTGTTTCCCCAAAAGTCCGGCGGAAAGAAGTTTTGACTCAAAATTATCCGTCGGACTCGGCAGTCCGGCGGACAATCCGGCCATGTGTATGCTAGTCCACGGCACTTTTGAAATGAACGGACTTGCCCCACACATGGAGTAAAGTCCGTTCATTTAGAACGTGACTCCGGGTAGACGGGACTAGCGAAGGAAGTCAATGCCGTCTTGACACCTCGCTAGCCCCGTCACCTGGTATGGATTTAAAGGGGAATCCCTACGCCAAAAAAACTGCGTGGGGGTCCCCCCCAAATCCATAAGGCCCCTTTCACACTGGGGCGGTG
Organism: Lithobates sylvaticus; assembly: GCA_028564925.1. NCBI lineage: Eukaryota > Metazoa > Chordata > Amphibia > Anura > Ranidae > Lithobates > Lithobates sylvaticus. The sequence goes on along the minus strand of CM053028.1, from coordinate 580,194,506 downwards.
CGGTTTTCGGCCGCTCGCGGTGCGGTTTTACCCCCCGCGAGCGGCCGAAAAAGGGTTAAAGGGGCAGGATTTTTTTCATGCGGTGAACAGGCGCTGTTTTTAGCGCTGCACCGCATGAAAAACGCCCGGTGTGAAAGGGGCCTAACAGCCTCTTATCCGAGCACGCAGCCCGGCCGGTCAGGAAAAGGGGTGGGGAAAGGGGGCCCTGCGGCCCCCCCCCAAAGCACCTTGTCCACCTGTTGATGAGGACAAGGGCCTCTTCCCGACAACCCTGGCCGTTGGTTGTCGGGGTCTGCGGGCGGGGGTCTTATCAGAATCCGGGAGCCCCCTTTAATAAGGGGGCCCCCAGATCCCGGCCCCCCTCCCTATGGCAAGAAGAACAGAAGAGCGGGACAAGACCCCCGAAGTCGGAACAAGACCCCCAGACGGCGGCGGCGACGAAGGAGAAAGCCGGGCTCCTTCGCTAGTAAAAGAGCTAGCAGAAGATAGCGGAGGAGTCCGGCGAGAAGACCCCCCAAGACGGAAGAAGACCCCCGGAGCTGTGTAATAAAGTATTTTAAAAACTTGTGTTGTGTTGTTATTTAAACTTTTTTTTACCAGGTGAATGGGTAGGGGTACATCCTAACCATACTCATTCACATAGGGTGGGGGGCCGGGATCTGGGGGATTCCCATAAGCCCCCCGCCCGCAGACCCCGACAACCAACGGCCAGGGTTGCCGGGAAGAGGCCCTTGTCCTCATCAACATGGGGACAAGGTGCTTTGGGGTGGGGGGCCGCAGGTCCCCCCTTTCCCCAGGGCACCCACCCATGTTGAGGGCACGCGGCCTGGTACGGCTCAGGAGGGGGGGTGTCAGAGAAATACCATACTCCAGCGCCGGGTTCCTAGAATGCGCACGCGCGGTAGATCTGTTCGGCAGCGCACACAGGTACGTGGGGCAGCGGGTGCGCATGCGCGGGTTCGCCGCGCCCGGGTATGTATTGTAGCTCACCCAGCGCGGCGCACGTCTATGCGCGGCTCTGTCAGAAACCGAGTGCGCATGCGCACTCGCCCGGGTACCCCACCTGACCATTTACCTGGCCTATAAAAGGCCTTCTCCTTTCCTCCACAAATTGCTGGTTTGTTGTCTCTACTTCCTGAGTCCCTGGCTCCAGTCCCTTGTATCCTGTACCTTGTATCCTGTACCTGCTTGATTACCTGTGCTTGACCCGGACCTCTTCTGACCACCGCTGCTGTTACCTGTGTTTGATCCCTGGCTTGTCTCTTGGATATCCTTCTGCTTGATCATCTGTGCTTGACCCTCGGCCTGCCTCCTGGACATTCTCTAAGTTACTTACCTGTGTTTGACCCCTGGCTTTCCTCTTGGATATCCTTCTGCTTGATCATCTGTGCTTGACCCTCGGCCTGCCTCCTGGACATTCTCTAAGTTACTTACCTGTGTTTGACCCCTGGCTTGCCTCTTGGATATCCTTCTGCTTGATCATCTGTGCTTGACCCTCGGCCTGCCTCCTGGAAATTCTCTAAGTTACTTACCTGTGTTTGACCCCTGGCTTGCCTCTTGGATATCCTTCTGCTTGATCATCTGTGCTTGACCCTCGGCCTGCCTCCTGGACATTCTCTCAGTCACTTACCTGTGTTTGACCCCCGGCTTGCCTTCTGGACACTCTCTTGTTGCTACCTGTGTTTGACCCCTGGCTTGCCTTCTGGATACCCTCCTGCCTGACTACATGTGCTTGACCCTCGGCCTGGCTCTCTGGACTTCCAGTTCACGTATGCACCCCAGGATCATCCTCCAGTGTGTGTTCCGGTACCTCTACAGCCTCTGCCTCCTCTTGGTCCTGCCAGGTGTCTACTTCCAGTGCAGCTTCAGCCACACGCGGTCTACACCGCTACTGCACACCACCTGCAACCCACCTGCTGGCAACCCGTGCATCTTCGTGCCCGGTGCCCTCTGTACCCATTCCAGGGGCATCGTGCACCTAGTCGCAAGGGGAGCAGCTCTCAGCATTTCGGCCTGGGTGAGTACCTGTGACAGTACAAACCAGCCAATGTCCGAGGCCGACAGAGCTGGTTCACCCCTTGAGGCCTTATGCCAGCAGGTGACAGCCCTCACTCAGGCTGTACAGCTCCTCCAGGATGGCTACTTCCAAATCGAAGGACGTCTTCAGCATCTTACCTTTTCTCCTAATCAAGCAGACCTGTCTCCTCCTGTAGCCAGCACCTCCACCTCATCCCAATTACCTGGAGGTGTCCCCCCTGCATTTGTCATGACAAATCCGGATCCCAGGGTCCCCACACCTGAACGTTTTTCTGGTAACCGGAAGAAATTTCGGGCCTTTAAGAATGCCTGCTTGCTGCACTTGGCCCTGCAACCTAGAACTTTTCAGCTAGAAACCACAAAGGTGGGTTTCATCATCTCTCTGCTCTCCGACGAACCCCAATCCTGGGCGCACCATCTGATGGAGCAGAAGAGCCCACATCTGGACTCTGTAGAAACTTTCTTCTCTGCCATGTCTTTGCTTTATGATGACTCTCAACGCACAGGCACGGCAGAATCCACACTGCATACCCTGACACAAGGAAAGAGGCCCGTGGAAGATTACATAGTTGACTTTCGGAAATGGTCTGCAGACACAGAGTGGAATGAGTCTGCTCTAAAGTATCAGTTTCGCCTAGGACTCTCTGAGGTGTTAAAAGATGAACTGGCTCGGGTGGAAATCCCAACTTCCTTGTCGGACCTTTTTCAGCTAGTCACCAAACTGGACCGTCGCTTACGGGAACGATGGGCCAAAAGGTTCCAAAGCCTCCGGCCTACCTGGATGATGCCCCGGGTTCCCCCGACACCTGCACCTCCTTTGAATTCTCGTTCTCCCCCTCGCGGGGAACCCATGCAGCTGGGCCTAGTTCGGTCCCCCTTGACCCCTGAAGAAAGACTTCGTCGCCGACAAGCCAATCTTTGCCTATACTGTGGTGGTACAGGACATTATCTATTGAAATTCCCGGTGAGACCTAGTAAGTGCCCTCCTCGGACCCTACTGAGCTCCCATACCACGAGAGTCCCCCGATCTCACCTTGTTGTTCCACTTTCCCTACAGGTGGCGGAAGAAGTATTCCAGCTGGGAGCCATCCTTGACTCAGGGGCATGTAGTTGCTTCATGGACTTAACCTTGGCACACCACTTGAACCTTCCTCTGAACACCAAGAAGCAACACCTTCAGGTCCAATTGGCTGACGGCTCCTCACCCTGCTCAGGACCTGTGACCCAAGAAACGGGTCCCACATTGACATACAGCGATTCAGGCCATCGTGAACTTTTACGGTTTGACATTATCCACTCCCCAATGTTTCCCATAATCCTGGGGTACCCCTGGTTACAGGCTCACAATCCACAGATTGACTGGAACCGTAGAGACGTAGTGTTCTCATCTCCCTACTGCTTACAGCACTGCTTCCCACTACCTGCTCCAAGGCCAACCACCTGCCTCACCATGCAATCAAGTCTTAACTGTACCCAGCACGTTCCTGCGGCCTACCAAGACTTTGCAGACATTTTTGATGAAAAAAAGTCCGAAGCCTTACCTCCTCATCGGTCATACGACTGCCCAATTGATCTCTTACTTGGGGCAGAAATTCCTTTCGGAAGGATCTTCCCCTTATCGGAGACTGAGCTGGAGGCCCTACGTGTGTACATTGACGAGAACCTCGCCAAGGGGTTTATCCAACCATCCTCTTCCCCGGCAGGTGCCGGGATCTTCTTTGTAGAAAAAAAGGACGGATCACTCAGACCATGTGTGGACTATAGGGAACTAAATAAGATCACCATCAAAAACAGGTACCCACTTCCTCTCATTCCCGAACTGTTTCAATGCCTCAGAACAGCTAAAATCTTCACCAAGCTTGACCTACGTGGGGCATATAACCTGATACGAATACGCAAAGGGGATGAATGGAAGACGGCTTTTCGATCAAGATTTGGCCATTTTTAATACCTTGTTATGCCCTTCGGGCTCTGCAATGCCCCAGCTACCTTCCAACACCTAGTCAACGACATCTTCCGTGAGTATCTGGATAACTTTCTCATTGTATACCTTGATGATATTTTAATTTTCTCAGACTCACTGGAAACCCACCCCAACCCATCCTTATGGACCCCCAAAAGGTGAAGGCCATCCAGGAATGGCCAGCTCCCACAGACAAGAGGTCAGTACAAAGCTTTTTCGGATTTGCCAACTTTTATCGTCGCTTCATTCAAGGTTTTTCCACAATTGTGTCCCCAATCACCCAACTCACTCGTCAGCAAACCAAGTTCCAATGGACTTCCCAAGCGCAAGTCGCATTTGAGAAACTTAAAGAACTGTTCTCCTCCGCTCCCATCCTTAAGCACCCTGACCCAGAGCTCCCCTATGTGTTGGAAGTGGATGCCTCTGACTCCGCCACCGGAGCAATCCTGTCACAACGGAGTGGCCCAAAGGCCTTACTCCACCCGGTCGCCTTTGCCTCCCGGAAATTGAGCCCTCCCGAGAAAAACTATGATGTAGGCGACCGGGAACTCCTTGCGATCAAATTCGCACTGGAGGAGTGGAGATACTTGTTGGAAGGAGCCTCTCAGCCCATCCTTATCTTCACAGATCACCGCAACTTAGAATATCTCAGAACTGCAAAACGCCTAGGATCCCGGCAGGCCCGTTGGGCCCTGTTCTTTTCTCAATTCAACTTCCACATAACCTACCGTCCCGGCTCCAAGAATGGCAAAGCAGATGCTCTCTCCCGCATGTTTCTGAACACTGAGTCCCCGGAGGAACCTTCAACCATCCTACCTTCACATAATTTCCTCCATGCCATTCAACCTGATCTAACAGCAGTCCTTAAGCAAGCCTCCAACCAGTTCTCTGTTCCTTCTTTGCCCTTCCTAGAGAAAAGACAGGACTTACTATGGGCCCATGGCCGAATATTTGTTCCCCCATCAGTCAGGCTCCAAGTTTTGCAGGCCCTCCATGACCACAAGATGTCGGGCCACTTTGGAATTCAAAAGACTGCCGACCTCGTGAGTCGTTCCTATTGGTGGCCAGGCTGGAGGAAAGACTGTCAGAGTTATGTACAATCCTGCAGTAACTGCCAGAGGAACAAGGGGACCAACACCAAGTCCTGGGGTCTGTTGAGACCCTTATCCGTCCCCGAACGTCCATGGAGAGAAATCTCCATGGATTTTATTGTAGACTTGCCTCCCTCAGATAGCTATACCACCATTCTGGTCATAGTGGACCGTCTTTCGAAGATGGCTCACTTTTTACCCATGAAGGGTACCCTCTCTGCTTCTGCCACCACTGACATCTTTATCAAAGAGGTTGTAAGGCTTCACGGGGTCCCAGCCAATATCACCTCCGATCGGGGGGTGCAGTTCACTTCCAAGTTCTGGAGGGGCCTCTGTAGGGCCCTGGAAATCAAGTCCTCCATGTCCTCAGCCTACCACCCGCAAACCAATGGTCAAACCGAACGGACTAACCAGACCCTCGAGCAATACCTCAGATGTTTTTGCTCCTACTCCCAAGATGATTGGTCATTCCTTTTACCCTATGCAGAGTTCGCATACAACAACTCCCTACATTCTGCTATTAACCAAACGCCCTTCTGGGCAAACTATGGGTATCACCCCTCTTTTCTTCCAGACTCCATTCCAGACATCTCTACCCCAGCAGCACAGGAGCTGGTCAAGAACATTCAGGACAACTTCCTCCAGATCCAGCAAACCATGAAAGAGGCTCAGAAAGGGTACGAGGTACAGTACAACCGGGGCAGAAAGGAGTGTCCGGCTTTTAAGGTTGGTGAGGGGGTATGGCTATCTACAGTCAACTTGAAATTTCCTTGTCCGTCCCGGGAACTTGGCCCCAGGTTGATTGGCCCCTTTGAGGTCAAGAGAGTGATCAATCCAGTCGCCTTTGAATTAAATCTGCCCGGCTCTTATAAAATTCACCCGGTGTTCCATGCTTCTTTACTAAAACCAGTAATTCCTAATTCTTTCCCTGGCAGGCAGATGGCACTCCCTCCACCAGTCACTATTCAAGGAGAAGAAGAATACGAGGTCGAGAAGATCCTGGATTTTCGTAGGAGAGGAAGACAGGCCCAGTACCTAGTCAAGTGGAAGGGGTATCCCCCCGAAGACAGTTCCTGGGAGCCATCCGAGAACATTCATGCCCCTCGATTGGTTCGAGAATACCACCAACGGCACCGGAGGCTGCCCGTAGGAGGGGGGCACTGTCAGAGAAATACCATACTCCAGCGCCGGGTTCCTAGAATGTGCACGGGCGGTAGAGCTGTTCGGCAGTGCACACAGGTACGCGGGGCAGCGGGTGCGCATGCGCGGGTTCGAGGTGCCCGGGTATGTATTGTAGCTCACCCGACGCACGTCTATGCGCGGCTCTGTCAGAAAGCGAGTGCGCATGCGCACTCGCCCTGGTACCCCACCTGACCATTTACCTGGCCTATAAAAGGCCTTCTCCTTTCCTCCACAAATTGCTGGTTTGTTGTCTCTACTTCCTGAGTCCCTGGCTCCAGTCCCTTGTATCCTGTACCTGCTTGATTACCTGTGCTTGACCCGGACCTCTTCTGACCACCGCTGCTGTTACCTGTGTTTGATCCCTGGCTTGTCTCTTGGATATCCTTCTGCTTGATCATCTGTGCTTGACCCTCGGCCTGCCTCCTGGACATTCTCTAAGTTACTTACCTGTGTTTGACCCCTGGCTTGCCTCTTGGATATCCTTCTGCTTGATCATCTGTGCTTGACCCTCGGCCTGCCTCCTGGACATTCTCTAAGTTACTTACCTGTGTTTGACCCCTGGCTTGCCTCTTGGATATCCTTCTGCTTGATCATCTGTGCTTGACCCTCGGCCTGCCTCCTGGACATTCTCTAAGTTACTTACCTGTGTTTGACCCCTGGCTTGCCTCTTGGATATCCTTCTGCTTGATCATCTGTGCTTGACCCTCGGCCTGCCTCCTGGACATTCTCTCAGTCACTTACCTGTGTTTGACCCCCGGCTTGCCTTCTGGACACTCTCTTGTTGCTACCTGTGTTTGACCCCTGGCTTGCCTTCTGGATACCCTCCTGCCTGACTACCTGTGCTTGACCCTCGGCCTGGCTCACTGGACTTCCAGTTCACGTATGCACCCCAGGATCATCCTCCAGTGTGTGTTAAGGTACCTCTACAGCCTCTGCCTCCTCTTGGTCCTGCCAGGTGTCTACTTCCAGTGCAGCTTCAGCCACACACGGTCTACACCGCTACTGCACACCACCTGCAACCCACCTGCAGGCAACCCGTGCATCTTCGTGCCCAGTGCCCTCTGTACCCATTCCAGGGGCATCGTGCACCTAGTTGCAAGGGGAGCAGCTCTCAGCATTTCGGCCCGGGTGAGTACCTGTGACAGGGGGGGGGGTGCTCGCTCATCCCCACCCCCTTTCATGACCGGCCGGGCTGCGTGCTCAGATAAGGGTCTGATATGGATTTGGCATAGGGATTCCCCTTTAAATCCATACCAGGTGACGGGGCTAGTGAGGTGTCAATCTCGCCGATCGAGGCGACGACATTGACTTCCTTCGCTAGCCCCGTCTACCTGGAGTCACGTTCTAAATGAACGGACTTTACTCCGTGTAAAAGTCCGGCGGACCTCTGCCAAAACTCCGGCGGGTTGTCCGCCCGATCTAGTCTGATCGTGTGTAGGTGGCATAAGGGCGTTGAACAATGACCCCCTGATAATACTAATTTCAATAAGATAAACAAAGTATTTACAAAGAAAAGTAATGTCTTTATTATAAAAAGTTAAAAGTCAACAGATCACATTATAGGGGCACCATATAGCCCAAAATCGATAAAAAACGTGTGATATGTTGACTTTTAACTGTTCATAATAAAGACATGACTTTTTTATGTAAATACTTTGTTTTATCTTATTGAAATTAGTATTATCAGGGGTCATAGTTCAACGCCCTTATTCTTACTCTTTCCCATTGCAAGTATATTACTGGATTGATGACCCCCCCGATATATAGCTGGTTTAGCGCCCCCCCCCCCCCTACTTGCCCTCTTTATATACAATTCTATTATCAATTAGCCTTAAACTCAAACTATTTATTCTATACCAAGTGCCTACTTTTTATGTTTGGTAATCTTATTAAATACACTGACAAAATCTGTGTTTGTGCCGGGGTCTACATTGTCCATTTCTATAGGATATGTTGGGGTATACAATGTAGGTAATGTTTAACCACTTAAAGAAAGTCCACTGCATATATATATACTGTACTGTGGAAGGGCAGCTCTATTGCACTAAACAACGTACCTGTACGTTGTTTTGTGCAATAGATACTGTAGGCTGCGTGGCGGGGAGATTATTTGTGGGTATGGCGGCCATGATGTCCGCCATCCACCCGCGATCGCTCTACAGAGAGGTAGAACGGGGATCTGCCTATGTAAACAAGGCAGATTCCCGATTTGATAGGGAAGTACACAGAGTACACAATATCTCAATTTTTATTAATTTTTTTGAATCCCTTTTTTATATTTTATCTTCCTGGGACATTTTGTTATTAGCACTCTTTGTGTTTGCATTTTTCCCTGTTCTGGCACTTGCAAGGGTTAATTATCTGGGTACCTGTACGTTGTTTTGTGCAATAGATACTGTAGGCTGCGTGGCGGGGAGTTGTGTCGGTTTTACAAGACAGCGTCTGTCTGTTGGATCCCATTACAAAGGAGGACTCCGCCCCCAAAATACGTAGTCCTTGCAACACCATTGGCGTCCTTCCATCACTCAGCCCAGCAATTGTGTCTCCTGGCGGATTCAGTTGTTTTCACTACCTGGCCGTCCTTAGTGCCGCCGGCCCTCTGAGCAAATATGAGCCTTCAGCCTGCAGTCAGCAGCCCCGGGGTTGGGTTTGGGTGTGCGGACTCCCAACCCCCCTGTTGTGGAACACTGCCTGACTACTGCATATCCCAAAGGGGCATCCTCCTCAAAACACTGCTCTCGGTTTCCAGGTCCAGTTACCATCGACATGGGCTCTTGGGACACTTACCTGATTATGGTGGATGACATACGTGTGTAGACATGTGTAATTAGTTTCAGTTCGAATGTAAAATTTTGGTTATGTGGAGATTTGAAATAGTAAAAGATTTCATTGATATTCGTTTTGATTGTTCGTTATTTAAAAAAATTCCAAATTTTCGTAACAATTTGAATTTGGATAGGTCAAAATATTATCGACTGATTTGAATTCTGTGTGAAGAATAGCTGGTTTTCAAGGAGGAGGGTGATCGCCTCATCCTTAACAACCAATGACTCATCAGCTGTCAGCGATGACAGCCAAATTCCATGACAGACCCTCATCTGAGCATGTCAGGAAAGGGGGGTGACGAGTGAGCACCCCCCACCTCATGAACCATACCAGGCCACATGCCCTCAACATGGAAGGGTGCTTTGGGGCCTCCCACCCCAAAGCAACTTATCCCCATATTGATGGTAACAAATGCCTCTTCCCCACAACCCTGGGCTGTGGTTTTGGGGGTCTGCAGGTGGGGAGCTTTTCATATTTTGGAAGCCCCCTTTAACAAGGGTTCCCCTTAGATCCCACTCCCCCCATGTGAATGACTATGGGTATGGGTCAAAGTACCCATTTACCAAAAATGTGTAAAAAGTGACAACACAAGCTTTTGACAATTCCTTTATTAAAAAATAAAAAACAGTGTCCCCCGGTGTAGATCCATCGTCAATCATGCCGCCCACCACACCACCAAACCTGAAAAAAGGAAAGAAAAAACTCCGGCCTTGTCAAAGGCTCCACGCCGACTGCCTGCTCCTTCATCTAACATTCCTTAAGTAGGTAAGGGGTGAAGTCACCCAATGACATCAGCCGATGACCCCCACCCCTTGTGATGTCATTGACCCAGCATGCCTCAAGGGATGATGTCACAAGGGGGGGGTAGCCGGCTGACATTATCGGGTGATTCTGCCCCCTTGCCTATTTAAGAAGTGTCAGACAGAGGAGCAGGCAGTCGGTGGGGAGCCTTCGACAAGGCCAGAAGTTTTTCTTTTTGGGGGGGGGGGGGGGGTCTGGTGGAGCGGCGGATGGCATGATTGAGGATGGCTCTACATCAAGGGACATTTTTTACACTTTTTTGGTGAATGGGTAGGGGTACTCGCTCATCCCCCCTCCCTTTCCTGATCTGCCGGGGCTGCATGCTTGAATAAGGGTCTGGTATGGATTTTGGGGGGGATGCCATGTCGTTTTTTTAAAAACATTTTGGTGTGGGGTTCCCCTTAAAATCCATACCAGACCTGAAGGGCTTGGTTTGGTATGGATTGGGAGGGACCCCAAGCTATTTGTTTTCTGACTTTTCTATTGTCATCATTGTTTTGTTTACATGCCTGCTCTCAGTGGGAAAGCCAGATGACAGGTAATGACTCATCGGTTGTTAAGGATGCAGCGGCCAGCTTCCCGACCCCTCCTTAACAACCAGCTAATATTCACACAGAATTAAAATTGGTCAATAATTTATCGACTGAGCTGAATCGTTACCAAAATTTAGAATTCTTTAGAAAATTATTAAACTAAATGAAATTAACCACTTAAGACCCGGACCAATTTGCAGCCAAAGGACCAGGCCCCTTTTTGCGATTCGGCACTGCATCGCTTTAACTGACAACTGCGCAGTCGTGCGACGTGGCTCCCAAACAAAATTGGCATCCTTTTTTTTCCCACAAATAGAGCTTTCTTTTGGTGGTATTTGAGCGCCCCTGCGGTTTTTATTTTTTGCGCTATAAACAAAAATAGAGCGACAATTTTGAAAAAAAACACATTATTTTTTACTTTTTGCTATAATAAATATCCCCAAAAAATATATAAAAAACATTTTTTTCCTCAGTTTAGGCCAATACGTATTCTTCTAAATATTTTTGGTAAAAAAAAATTGCAATTAGCGATTATTGATTGGTTTGCGCCAAAGTTATAGCGTTTACAAAATTGGGGATAGTTTTATAGCATTTTTATTAATATTTTTTTTTTTACTGGTAATGGCGGCGATCAGCGTTTTTTATTGTGACTGCGACATAATGGCGGACACATCGGACATTTTTGACACATTTTTGGGACCATTGTCATTTATACAGCAATCAGTCCTATTTAAATGCACTGATTCCTGTGTAAAGGACACTGGCAGTGAAGGAGTTAACCACTAGGGGGCGGGGAGGGGTTAATTGTGTGTGTGTTTTTTTTAACTGTAGGGGGGCGTGACTTGGCGTCTGACGTCACTGATCGTCTGTTCCGATGACAGGGAACAGACGATCAGTGTCAGTCGCACTAGGCAGCCCGGGGAGAGGTTTGTTTACACAGACCTCTCCTCGTTCTTCAGCTCTGTGACCCGAGCGAGCGACCCACGGCTGGGCTCTTAAAGAGACACGTACAGGTACGTGCTTGTGCCCAGCCGTGCCATTCTGCTGACGTATATCGGCGTGAGGCGGTCCTTAAGCGGTTAAATGGAAAATGTGTTCCAAAACGAATCAACAAAACAAAATTAGTAACATAACAAATCTATACTAAATTTTTTTTTACGTTCTACACATGTCTACATATGTGCTGCATCTTTTCGATGTGAGTGCATTTATTTTATTTGTCCTTCATTCATCGAAAGGTTAATTGCGCAATGGTGTTGCTCTTTGTGTTTTTGCTTATTTTGTTACTTGCTCTGTTGTCTGATGGCTGTGGCGGGTGGAGGGATATGTCTGTATAGTCTCAGACCCAAGTCACTGAGTGCAGTCTCAGGAGATGGGAGGCAGCGGTGTGGGACCTCTGCAACTTGTCTCATGTAAACATTTACATTTCCACTGATTACTGAATACCATTATTATGAGTCCTGACCCTTACACTATATCATTTATATTTTACATTACATACTCCTGACCCCTGCACTATATACTCTGTGTTGTACATTACATACTCCTGACCCCTGCACTATATAGTCCTATCTGTTGGTTCTTGTACAATATGTTGTACATTACATAATCCTGACTTCTGCTCTCTCCCCCTCTACCCACTGCTATATATACACATAATAGTTATTCTCTTTTGTTACACCCATTTCCTACCAGCTGGACATTTTATATCTGATGATTTGATTGGAGCACAGACTTTTACATATAATAATGTGATAACATCCTCAAACTGTGGAACCTTAAACAGAAAGTGATAATGAGGTAGGGGTCAAAAACCCAATGATGGTGGTCTTCAGGATTAGGCCAGTCTTCATCTTGGTTGTTCTCCCCCATCCTCACTCTCTGACCTCTGGTGGGGCTCAGCCCCGCTGTTATTCATGACTAGGGATGGGCCCGGTGTTCGATTCTAACCCATGTTCGAATCGAACATTGGCCGTTCGTCCGCTCGTCGAGTCCAGAACTATGTGGACCGTTCGCATCAAATTCGTGTGATGCGAACGGTCTACAATGCACTGTGCCAGTCGCAGTGCATTGCTGGCTGATAATTGGCCAAGCATGCACTGTGACCCCGCATGCTTGGCCAATCATAGAGCCAGCGGCGAGGAGAGCAATAATTCGCCACAGGCAGAATGCCTGTGGCCAATTATAGCTCAGGGTGTTTAGTACACGCCCCACACTTTATAAGGCCGCCGCGCCGGCGGCCTCGTGTAGTGTGTCCCGGCGTTAGGAACAGTGTCAGTGACAGACAGTACTGTACGGTGTACACACTATATCTGCTTGTGATTCATTTCTGTGTGGGGAATAGTGTAGGGAAAGAGGAAAAATAGGCAGGGATAGTTTATTCTTCTCAGTGCTGTTCTCAATCTCTACCAATCCAGCCACCTGCAGGAGTTAGTGTGTGTGCGTGCTGTGTAAGTATAGCACAGCAGTAGCACACTAAACCACCTTACCCTGTATCTGCCCTTCTGGCCTGTTGTCATCTAAGGCAGCCAGCCAGCCATTTGCAGGAGTTAGTGTGTGTGTGCTCTGTGACTATAAAACAGCACACTAAACCACCTTACCCTGTATCTGCCCTTCTGGCCTGTTGTCATCTAAGGCAGCCAGCCAGCCAGCCATCTGCAGGAGTAATGCGGCGTACACACGGTCGGAATTTCCGATGGAAACAGTCCGATGGGAGCTTTTCATCTGATTTTCCGACCGTGTGTATGCCCAACGGTCTTTTTCTGTCGGAATTTCCAACGGACTTTGAATTGACAACCTGTTCTTAATTTTTCCGATGGAAAACCTTTCTATCGGATTTTCCGATCGTGTGTATGCAATTCCGACACGCAAAATTCCGACGCATGCTCGGAAACAATTCGACGCATGCTCGGAAGCATTAAACTTCCCTTTTTATAGTGCTGTCGAACGTGTTTTATGCCGCTGTGTTATTGACCGTCGGAATTTGGTGTGATCGTGTGTAGGCAACACAGCTTGAGCGGAATTCCGTCGGAAAAACCGTCAGAGTTTTTTCCGACGAGAATTCCGATCGTGTGTACGCGGCATTAGTGTGTGTGTGTGTGCTCTGTGACTATAACACAGCACACTAAACCACCTTACCCTATATCTGCCCTTCTGGCCTATTGTCATCAAAGGCAGCCAGCCAGCCATCTGCAGGAGTTAGTGTGTGTGTGCTCTGTGACTATAACACAGCACACTAAACCACCTTACATTGTATCTGCCCTTCTGGCCTGTTGTCATCTAAGGCAGCCAGCCAGCCATCTGCAGGAGTTAGTGTGTGTGTGCTCTGTGACTATAACACAGCACACTAAACCACCTTACCCTGTATCTGCCCTTCTGGCCTGTTGTCATCTAAGGCAGCCAGCCAGCCAGCCAGCCATCTGCAGGAGTTAGTGAGTGTGTGCTCTGTGACTATAACACAGCACACTAAACCACCTTACCCTGTATCTGCCATTCTGGCCTGTTGTCATCTAAGGCAGCCAGCCAGCCAACCAGCCATCTGCAGGAGTTAGTGTGTGTGTGCTCTGTGACTATAACACAGCACACTAAACCACCTTACACTGTATCTGCCCTTCTGGCCTGTTGTCATCTAAGGCAGCCAGCCAGCCATCTGCAGGAGTTAGTGTGTGTGTGCTCTGTGACTATAACACAGCGCACTAAACCACCTTACCCTGTATCTGCCCTTCTGGCCTGTTGTCATCTAAGGCAGCCAGCCAGCCATCTGCAGGAGTTAGTGAGTGTGTGCTCTGTGACTATAACACAGCACACTAAACCACCTTACCCTGTATCTGCCATTCTGGCCTGTTGTCATCTAAGGCAGCCAGCCAGCCAACCAGCCATCTGCAGGAGTTAGTGTGTGTGTGCTCTGTGACTATAACACAGCACACTAAACCACCTTACACTGTATCTGCCCTTCTGGCTTGTTGTCATCTAAGGCAGCCAGCCAGCCATCTGCAGGAGTTAGTGTGTGTGTGCTCTGTGACTATAACACAGCACACTAAACCACCTTACCCTGTATCTGCCCTTCTGGCCTGTTGTCACCTAAGGCAGCCAGCCAGCCAGCCAGCCATCTGCAGGAGTTAGTGAGTGTGTGCTCTGTGACTATAACACAGCACACTAAACCACCTTACCCTGTATCTGCCCTTCTGGCCTGTTGTCATCTAAGGCAGCCAGCCAGCCAGCCAGCCATCTGCAGGAGTTAGTGAGTGTGTGCTCTGTGACTATAACACAGCACACTAAACCACCTTACCCTGTATCTGCCCTTCCGGTCTGTTGTCATCTAAGGCAGCCATCTGCAGGAGTTAGTGTGTGTGCTGTGTGACTCCAGCACAATATACACTACCCATTACAATGTCATCATCAGGCACCCCTTCCCTAGACCCACCATGTCCTCCTGAGGAGTCCCCCGAACTGTTTGAGCACAGTCTTGGGTACATGCTCCAGGAGGATGCCCAGCGTTTTGAAAGCTCGGATGATAATACCCAGCTAGAGGAGGGCAGTAGCGTGAGCGCATAGAGAGGGGATGCTCAAGGACAGCAATCTGGCAGTCATGTTCCACCAGCTGCAGCTTACTACCAGGTTTGCTCCAGTGGTGAAGAGGGAGGGGATGATGAGGTCACTGACTCCACGTGGGTGCCTGAATGGAGAGAGGAGGAGGAGGTGGCACATCTCCAACGAGGCAGGATGCCCTCCGGGGGCCAGCTTGAGGCCAGCACACCAACTGAATCGCACGTTATTACAAAAGTTCTTTGGTGTGGGCCTTTTTTGAGACGAGTGCATCAGATCGCACCGCTGCTATTTGCAACATATGTCTCAAGCGTATCTCGCGTGGCCAAAACATCAGCCGCTTGGGCACCACAAGCATGACCAGACATATGTTGACCTTGCAGCTCGTTGGCAAGCACACATTAAAGACCCACACCAAAGAACAAAGCGGACCTCTCCTTGCTCCTCATCAGCTGGGATCTCCAACCCCACTATACCTTCAGTCCTCTCTGAAAGCTGCACTGAGAGGAATGAAGGTGTAAAATTAGGTGTGACACAGCCAAGTACTTGCGGGCACTCTGCTAGCAGTACACCGACGTCCGATTGTACCAGGCAAATTTCCCTGCCCCAGCTGCGGGACCGTCGAAAGAAGTTCACTCCCAGCCATCCACATGCCCGGCGGTTGAATGCTAGCTTGGCTAAATTGCTAGCACTTCAACTGCTGCCTTTTCAGTTGGTAGACTCGGCCCCCTTCCGTGAGTTTGTTCAATGTGCGGTTCCTCAGTGGCAGGTTCCCAAATGCCACTTTTTTTCACGGAAGGCGATTCCGGCTCTCTACCGGCATGTGGAAGGCAATGTCCATGCCTCGCTGGACAGGGTGGTCAGCGGTAAGGTGCATATTACCGCTGACTCATGGTCCAGCAGACATGGACAGGGACGTTACCTGTCTTTCACAGCCCATTGGGTCACACTTTTGGCAGCTGGAAAGGATGCAGGACAAGGTGCAGTAGTGTTGGAGGTTGTTCCGCCACCATGCCTCCAAAATGCTACGCAAGTACGCAGGCAAAAAGATGCCATGCCGTGCTTGCGCTGGTGTGTTTGGGGGACAGGAGCCACACTGGGGCAGAGGTTCTGTCTGCTCTGCAGGGGCAGGCCGAGAGGTGGTTGACGCCATGCCAGCTTAAGCCAGGAATGGTGGTTTGTGACAATGGCACCAACCTCCTCTCTGCCCTGCGACAGGGACAACTGACCCATGTGCACTGTATGGCTCACGTCCTTAACCTGGTGGTGCAGCGGTTCTTGGGCAGGTACCCAGGCTTACAGGATGTCCTGAGGCAGGCCAGGAAAGTCTGTGTGCATTTCCGCTGATCATATAATGCCAGTTCTCGGCTGGCTGAGCTGCAAAAGGAGTTGAACCTGCCCAAGAACCGCCTTATATGTGACATGCCCACCAGGTGGAACTCAACGTTGGCCATGCTGCAGCGACTGCACACGCAGCAGAGGGCCATCAATGAGTACCTGTGCGACTACGGCACCAGGACAGGGTCAGGGGAGCTCGGATTTTTTTCCCCACGCCAGTGGAGCATGATCAGGAATGCATGCACTGTCCTGTCACCATTTTAGGAGGCCACGAGGATGGTGAGCAGTGACAGTGCATGCATTAGTGACACTGTACCTCTTGTCCACCTGTTGGAGCATACGCTGCGTGGAATAATGGACAGGGCACTTGAGGCAGAACAGAGGCAGGAAGAGGAGGACTTCCTTGCCTCTCAAGGCCCCCTTTATCCAGACAGTGTTCCTTCTCTCCCATCCATCACACAGGAAGAGGATGAGGAGGAGGAGGAGGAGGAGGATTGTGTCAGCATGGAGGTGGAGCCTGGCACTCAGCAGCAGCAGCAGTCTTTTAGGGATGATTTACAGTACCAAGAAACCAGTGGACTTGTACGTGGTAGCCATGCCATTTTTCTCAAAGATTTTCATCCATATTGCCAGGACAAGATATGACATTAAAGCCTCAAGCAGTTTTAAATGGCTTCTTTTTTTCCTTTACAAATGTCATTTTTTGCAGCGACAGTTCTAAACATGGGAAACACATGCCACTTCACAGGCATACTTTAGACACCCCCCAGGTACCATATTTAAAGGAATATTACACTTTTTTTCACTTTATGCATCATTAAAATGACTGCTCCCGAAAAAACATCAATTTTTAAAACTTTTTGCATTGATACATGTCCCCTGGGGCAGGACCCGGGTCCCCAATCCTGTTATATGACATGTTTTATGACATTAACATGCATATTGGCCGTTATAATTAGCACTTTAGATTTCGAACGTTCGTGTTTATTGTAACTAACAGGGTTCTAATGTTCGCGCAAACTTTCGGTCCGTTCGCAGGTTCTGGTGTGAACCGAACCCAGGGGTGTTCGGCTCATCCCTATTCATGACTAAATTATGGACTAAATAAGGAAGTGCAGGACGTCTTGTGTTGGGAAGATGGCAATGAGTGATAGAGGGGGTGGGGACACTCGTCCTATAATCCCCTCATCGCTGTCACTCCTATAAAAGACAGTTCTCGTTGTTTCCTCACTCTCTGACTAAGGCCCATGAATAAAGAAATGAACTGGTAGGAGATCAGAGGACCCATTTACTAGTTACCTTGAGGGTGGAATTGTAAGATCCTCAGAGACAAAGCTGCCCAATGTGGGCGGAGTCCTGGTTTAGGGGAGCCAATCTGCTCATGTCTAGTAATAATCTTTTTATTTCTATTTTAGTAGATGGACGGGAGATGAGGAAAACCTCAGAGGATTGTCTCACTTTGTCTCCAGACTGTAAAGTAGAAGATGAGGACATCACACAGTATAGTCCAGGAGAAAACCCGACTACCTCAAATGTCCATCCGGCACCACACAGTGTAGATGGACCATCGTATTCCTCTTATCCTGAGGAACCTCAGACTGTGAGGGACGGGGCCGTCCTTCCAACAGAGAAGAGGTTTTCCTGTACTGAGTGCGGGAAGTGTTTCCCTTCTAAATACAACTTGAATTTGCATACAAGATCTCACACAGCTGATAAGCCATATGCCTGTCCTGAGTGCGGGAAATGTTTTTCACAGAAGTCCAGTCTTTACACACATCAGAGAATACACACAGGGGATAAGCCATATTCCTGTCCTGAGTGTGGGAAATGTTTTTTTAAGGAAGTCCAGTCTAGACATACATCAGAGATCTCACACAGGGGAGAAGACATATTCCTGTCCTGAGTGTGGGAAATGTTTTTCACATGTGTCCAATCTTAACACACATCAGAGATCTCACACAGGGGAAAAGCCGTATTCCTGTCCTGAGTGCGGGAAATGTTTTTCAGTGAAGTCCCATCTTTGCTCACATCAAAGATCTCACACGGGTGAGAAGCCATATTCTTGTCCTGAGTGCGGTAAATGTTTTTCACAGAAGGCCAATCTTTCCACACATCAGAGATCTCACAAGGGGGAGAAGCCATATTCCTGTCCTGAGTGCGGGAAATGTTTTTCAATGAAGTCCAATCTTTACACACATCAGAGATCTCACACAGGGGAGAAGCCGTATTCCTGTCCTGAGTGCGGGAAATGTTTTTCACAGAAGTCCAATCTTTACACACATCAGACATCTCACACGGGGGAGACGCCACTTTCCTGTCCTGAGTGAAGGAATTGTTCCTCACTGAAGTCCTGTCTTTCTGTACATCAGGGATCCCACACAACCCTTGAGGTGTATTAGTGCCTTGAGTGCGGGTAAAAGTCTTCTATATGAATGTTGCTGGACATCACAGCTCTCATGTGGGGAAGAAGCACACCCTGATATACACCTCAGATATACTCCATGGCTGATCTTCATCATGTAAGCAACAGTTCATAAGGAGATCAGAGATCACCCAAGACATGGATGAAGTGTTGTACCGTGTTGGCTTTTCATTGGCTGAGTACATGTTGGGGTGTAGAGAGGTAAGTAGATCCTTGAAATGAAGGACATCACCTTCAGAATGTCTGTCTTGTCTGAGTGACGTTTACTGATAATGATGTAGCGGGTTACAGATAGAAGCTGTGAGATCTGATATATCTTTATCAGTAAACTTTACACAGACGAGACAAATTCTGAAGTTGATGTCCTTCATTTCAAGGCTCTACTTACCAGTGGTGACCCCGAAGCGCGTCTCTCTGTCTTCAGTCCATCCTTCTCCCATCCCCCAACAAGAGGGAAGGAGAACTCGGAGATAAACTAGGTGAGAACTTCTTTCCTTTGCTCCTGTGTGGGTTTGGGTGGCTTGGCGGAGTGCGGCACGAGAGGGAACACCGCTTGTCTTTATATTTCTACATATCTTGTCGGGGTAGAGGTTATTCATTGGAAAGTATTTATACTGTTTGATTTTGTGTAAATCATTTCTGTTTTCACTTTGAAGGGAAATATTATGTGTGGTTTGATAAAGTGATTGACTCAATAGTTACCACTTCACTTACATGTTTAGTTTGTATATAATAGATGAACGAATCTGGCAAACATTCATTCATCCATGTCACATGTTGGTCTGATTTTATTTCATACAGTGATTTCCTATGATCATTGGGTTCATCTAGTGGCCATAATGCGGTATTGAACCATTTTTCCTAATTTAGGTATTTTGGAACTAATACCTCATTATGGCCACTAGTTGGCGCTGACGATTATAGGAAATCGCTTTGTTTATTAAAATACAGCCAGAATTTGTCATGCCTGGACACATGCTTGTCCCCTTCACCCAACATATTATTTTGCATAGACCCCTTAGTTTACTATGTCAGGGGAAGTTTCATACAAATACCTGAGTTCATACCCATGTACTTATCCGTACAGTAGACATTGAAGGACATAAATGAAAGGAAACCACAGGTTTAAACCAACCATTGATTGAAAATCAAATATACGGTACCTAATTTGGCCTTTAGATGGCGCTAAGTATCATAGCAACTAGCTTCATCTAGTGTCTAAATGCAACAATTTCTATTTTAAATCAATGAAAAATATTCACCCAGCAAAGCAAATCACCTAATAACATTCAATGTTTCCTCATTCCCACAGAAGGAATGTACATGCATTGTCACTGAGCAAATTTCTATGCAAATGTACCCCTAAATGTCAGGAGACGTTTATATAAAGATAAGAAGTATGTAGCAGATAAATGAATAGACCTCCTAGCAATATTATTACCAGGCTGCAGCTAGGGGGAGCTCTAATGTATAAAGTGTGACCACAGCAGAGTGATCCCATCTAGCTCACATTAACCCTTTTACTGCCAGGGCTGTTGTTTCATTATTTTTGCACACGTGTTAAAATGCAGATTTTGGGCCTGAAGATTAGATAAAACCCCCAAACATATATTTTCTGAAAGCAGAGACCCTGGAGAATAAAATGGTGGTAATTGGTAAGGTGTTCCTCGTACACAAATGTCACCTTCATATCCGGGTTTATTTTCTACTTTCCCCCATTTTCTAAGGTGGGATCTTTTCTACAATACTTTGTTATACATAATGTAAGACGTCGTGTATTGTATTGTACACAAATAAATAATGACTCCGCCTCCACATTCCAGACAAGTCATTTTCCTGACCAATTGGAGTTCTATCTTTACGACTTTATTCATTTTTTTTTTGGCACTCTTGTTAAAATTAAAATTATAATAAAAATTATATTGAACCAAAAAAAAAATTGTGTGTGTCAGTGCAATAATATAAAAATGAACCAAAGCGCCAAAGGATTAAAATAAGTGAAAAAAACTCATGTATGTGTTAATATGGATAAAGAGAATGAATTGCTTTACCACATAATTAAAGCAGCTGCAGTGTGAAATTGGTGTGAACAATTAATAAATGATAAAAAGTATACCGCGCTAAATGCTAAAAAAAGGATAAACAGGTAATAAATGATACACTGGTAACAAATAAAATTAATCAAACAGTCCTCAGTGAAAAGAAGGTGCTTGTGCTAGTGAAACAATATCCAGTGCTGTGACTTGAACAATAGATGGATGATTCCGTGCTTCTTAAGTGCTTTAAATAGGGTGCCCCCCTAATAGATGTGCACTCACCCCTGGGAGTGGACCAACTATCGCTAGTTAGGTCAAATGCGCGTGTGGGGCGACCCCTATGGATATCCTCTGGACCGATGATTGGCAGCGGTGAATGTTCCTCATATAAATAGATATAATAGAAAAAGCCTCATTGCGCAGTACCGTTGATAAAGAGCTTTTTATTCCAAAAAATATAAAGGTATTCAACTCACATGTATGAGTGCCTAATGTCCTGGCACCCGGAGTGAACAGCAGGTATAAGTAAATCCGTGAAATCTGCCTGGTTGGTTCATGCAGCTGCTGGCTCAGAAAAGGCTTGATTTCCAGATTGAATGTGTGGGCGGAAGTGTGTCACGATAAAGTGACTCAACCTCTATGCATTTCGGCTTATCAGATTGGCCGTCCTCAGGAAGTTATGTGTCGGTGCAATGATGAAAAACTTCAGTATCCACAAATGGCTGGTAGGTGACACTTCCATATACAGCCCAAGGAAGTGACAAGGAGCCCCTAGAAACCTTTGGAAGAACCCTGGCTTAGAAATACTGAACTAGGCAGTCATATATTATTATATTTATATATATATATATATGTGTGTATATATATATATATATATATATATATATATAATTATTTATAATTATATAATCAATCTGTGACTGCCGCCCCTCTTTGCCAATCCCTTCACTGGCTTCCCCTACCCCACCGTGTAAAATTCAAAATGCTAACCACAACATACAAGGCCATCCACAACATCGCCCCCATCTACATCACCAACCTCATCTACAGATATCACCCAAATCGTCCCCTCCGCTCCTCCCAGGACCTCCTGCTTTCTAGCTCCCTTGTTACCTCCTCCCATGCTCGCCTTCAAGACTTCAGAGCCTCTCCCATCCTCTGGAACTCCCTGCCCCAGTCTGTCCAATCAGCCCCTACCCTGTCCACCTTTAGGAGATCCCTGGAAACTCATTTATTCAGGGAAGCCTATCCCACACCCACCTAACAACAACTGTCCCCGAGCCACCCCCATCAAATCATTCTCTGCAGCTATTACCTTTTGTACCACCACCCCCTCCCTTTAGAATGTAAGCTCTACGAGCAGGGCCCTCCTGTACCTTTTGTATTGAACTGTACTGTAATTGTGTTGTCCCCCTATACATTGTAAAGCGGTGCATAAATTTATTACTATTATACAGTATTTATATAGCGCCAACAGTTTGTGCAGCACTTTACAATGTTAGGGGGACAGCACAATTACAGTACAGTTCAATACAGGAGGAATCGGAGGGCCCTGCTCATTAGAGCTTACAATCTAGGAGGGAGGGTCAAGTGATACAAAAGGTAATAACTGTAGGGGATGGGCTGATGGAGAAAATAAAAGTACAGTTGTTAGGTGGGGCAGAATAGGCTTCTCCAAATAGATGAGTTTTCAGGGAACACCTACTGTAAATGTGGATAGAGTAGTAGATAGTCGGACAGATTAGGTTAGGAAGTCCCATAGGAGAGGCTCGGGAGAAGTCCTGGAGGCAAGTATGGGAGGAGATGATAAGGGAACTAGATAGCAGAAGATAGTGGGAGGATCAAAGATGATGATTTGGTTGGCATTGTGAGACTAGATAAGTGATGTAGCTGGAGGCAGAATTGTGGGTGGCTTTGTAAGTTATTGTTAGTATTTTGAATTGAATTTGTTGGGTAAGTGTAAGCCAATGGAGGGATTGGCAGAGAAGAGTGGAGGACACTGAATGACAGCCAGTGGAGGGATTGGCAGAAAAAGGTGGAAGATACTGAATTGCAGTCAGTGGAACGATTGTCAGAGAAGGGTGGAGGGCACTGAATGGCAGTCAGTGGAGGGATTGGCAGAGAAGGGTGGAGGGCACTGAATAGAAGTCAATGGAGGGATTGGCAGAGAAGGGTGGATGACAGCCAGCGGAGGGATTGGCAGAAAAGGGTGGAAGATACTGAATGGCAGTCAGTGGAAGGATTGGCAGAGAAGGGTGGAGGCACTGAATCGCAGTCAGTGGAGGGATTGGCAGAGAAGGGTGGAGGGCACTGAATAGAAGTCAATGGAGGGATTGGCAGAGAAGGGTGGATTACAGCCAGCGGAGGGATTGGCAGAAAAGGGTGGAAGATACTGAATGGCAGTCAGTGGAACGATTGGCAGAGAAGGGTGGAGGGCACTGAATAGAAGTCAATGGAGGGATTGGCAGAGAAGGGTGGATGACAGCCAGCGGAGGGATTGGCAGAAAAGGGTGGAAGATACTGAATGGCAGTCAGTGGAATGATTGGCAGAGAAGGGTGGAGGACACTAAATGGCAGTCAGTGGAGAGATTGTCAGAGAAGGGTGGAGGACACTGAATATAAGTCAATGGAGGGATTGGCAGAGAGGGGTAGCAGGCACCAAGCAGTTGCGCTAAAATACAACAGCAAGTCTTCAGCATGTGTGGACCATTGGGATAATTCAGAAAAAACATTTCATAGGTGTTACATGACCCCAATGCGTCTACACACTGAATCCGAACTTGTCCCCTTTGTGTTGGAGGGAATGCCCATGTCAGGGCAACCTCCTACACATACTGTGGCACTGTAGTGTCCTACAAACTTTCTGGACTGATGTTCTCTCCCTATTATCAAAAATGACTGATACTGTATGCACCCTAACCACAGAGCTGGCACTGTTGAGCTTGGGCATAGACACTTTCCCTTACCTAACGAGGAAAATAGTGCACATACTTTATGCAGCCCGTATTTCCATAGCCAGCAAATGGAGAACAACGACCCCCCTGAGTGTTGAAGAAGTTGTCTCTAGAGTCAACTCACAATGTTTAATGGAGCGAATGCTCTCATACAAAGAAGTGAAAGCACAAACCTTCCACCAATTTTGGTGCGCATGGTTGTCAAACAATAAAGCTTCTGGCGCTACATAGGAGATGACAATATCACATATGAATGAGTAAAAATCCATCTAGTGGTATGAAATATTGAAAATTAATATAGCATAGCATGAACTGACCCGAACCAACTGAAATATGTTCAATGTCAATCTAAGTTCCTTACAACTATTATCTTGTTCTGTTACTATTATTATTTTATTGTTATTGTTTTATCCTATCATTTACTTGACTTTTATGAGATGGCATCTACAATACTTACCTCGAGCGACCACTGTAATGCCGCGTACACACGATCGGACTTTCCGACGGGAAATGTTGGATGTGAGCTGGTTGGCTGAAAGTCCGACCGTGTGTATGCTCCATCGAACATTTGTTGGCGGACTTTCCTGCCAACAAATGTTGGCTAGCAGGTTATCAAATTTTCTGCCAACAAAACGTTGTTGTCGGACTTTCCGATCGTGTGTACACAAGTCCATCACACAAAAGTTCACGCATGCTCGGAATCAAGTACGAGCCGGAAGCGCGTGGTCTTGTAAAACTAGCGTTCGTAATGGAGATATCACATGACTATTGAACTTCCTTTTTATCGGCTCGCCGTACGTCTTGCACGTCACTACATTTGTAATTGTTGGCCAACATTTGTGTGACCGTGTGTATGCAAGACAAGTTGGAGCCAACAACCTTCAAACAAAATGCCATGGTTTTGTTGTCGGAAAGTCCAATCGTGTGTACGGGGCATAAGGGTCGACTTCAGAGTTCCTGAACATCCATCATATTTACCTGTTCACAGTATGTTCCCATTAGGGGTGACAGTTTTTTTCCTCATAAAGAGGAAACCTCTACGTATATAATTGGGAACCCTGGAAAAAGCATTGCAATATATTGTGTATATACTGTATACTTTGCATACTATTCTCGTTAAATGTACAATGCACAATGTTTACCTGTTCACTATGTCTGTACATTTTACTGTTTAATAAAAAAAACTATGGTTAACCACTTAAGCCCCGGACCAGTTTGCAGCCAAAGGACCAGGCCCCTTTTTGCGATTCGGCACTGCGTCGCTTTAACTGACAATTGCGCGGTGCAACGTGGCTCCCAAACAAAATTGGCGTCCTTTTTTTCCCACAAATAGAGCTTTCTTTTGGTGGTATTTGATCACCTCTGCGGTTTTTATTTTTTGCGCTATAAACAAAAATAGAGCATAAATGCAATATTTTTTACTTTCTGCTATAATAAATATCCCCAAAAAATATATAAAAAAACTTTTTTTTCCTCAGTTTAATACGTATTCTTCTACATACTTTTGGTAAAAAAAATCTCAAATAGCGATTATTGATTGGTTTGCGCAAAAGTTATAGCGTTTACAAAATTGGGGATAGTTTTATAGCATTTTTATTAAAAAAAAATTTTTTTTACTAGTAATGGTGGTGATCAGCGATTTTTATTGTGACTGCGACATTATGGCGGACACATCGGACATTTCTGACACATTTTTGGGACCATTGTCATTTATACAGCAATCAGTGCTATTTAAATGCACTGATTCCTGTGTAAATTACACTGGCAGTGGAGGAGTTAACCACTAGGGGGCGGGGAGGGGTTAAGTGTGTGTGTTTTTTTTTAACTGTAGGGGGGCGTGGCATGGCGTCTGACGTCACTGATCGTCTGTCCTGATGACAGGGAACAGACGATCAGTGTCAGTCGAACTAGGAAGCCCGGGGAGAGGTTTGTTTACACAGACCTCTCCTCGTTCTTCAGCTCTGTGACCCGATCGTGGGACCCCATCGGCGATCGGGTCCGCTAGTCCCGCGGCCACTGTCACGGAGCTCAGGACCGGGTCATGAGCACGCCGGCGGCGCACGCGCGACCCACGGCTGGGCTCTTAAAGAGACACGTACAGGTACGTGCTTGTGCCCAGCCGTGCCATTCTGCCGACGTATATCGGCGTGAGGCGGTCCTTAAGCAGTTAAAAAAAAAAAACATGTCTCAGTGACCAACCAAACAGTCCAGAGTTCAACCTGAACCTACATGGACTGGGTTGGTAGATAGACAAGAAGTTTTCTATGGCTTGACAAATGAACCCCTAAAAGTTAGTAACACATATATTTATATGAGAATTAAAGGGGGAGTTTGGGACTTTAGATGAAGCAATTGAATGGTGGAGGTAAAAATCAATATAAAATTGTTTTAATGATATCATAGATATAAAAAAAAAGGGAGAAATGAATTCATGTATATACATAAATCGTGCACAAGGCATGAACATGATGGATAAATGAGTACATACATAACAACACATGATCCTAACGAATACATGGTAATTAATGTAAATATATACAGTGGTATGGCATACAAATTCAACATGCCCGATACTGGCATTTGTGCTCACATGGTATGTGTACATCTATTAAATAATATATGAGCAGCAGCATCAAGCATGATAAATTGTAGGTAGGTAATATTCCATATATGGTGTAGCTGTGGCATCAAACAGATCTTGACGCGTTTCATGGATGTGTCCACTTCATCAGGAGAACCTGCGACAGAAATTCCTATGGAGTATATAAATGTAATGAACCACACTATAAATAGAGAGGGAAAATGTCAAGGAAGGTGGATATTTATTGTATGTGGGTGGTTAACCAACCACACTTACCAACAAAGACAGCGAATGCACAAGGTGAGCTGAGACACAGCTTCGTCATGGGAGCTGAGGTGGCAATGTATAAGGATGCAAACACCGGGCAGTGTTGGGGAGTGCAGAAAATGACAATAATCTCCATATGGCAAATACTAATGATGTGTGACTCATCAAGCAGGGGTATCTGGGAACAAAATATTGAATATGTGTATGTCAGGGGAATTAGTAGACCGGACTGTGTGGAATGCACAGAGATAACTAAAAACGCATGTAAAGTGAATAATAATGATATTTATTAAGATAGGTGATAAAATAAGAAAATACAAACAACACAACCCAATAAACCAGAATCACAGATGTCAGCCAGCCAAGGGTCATACACAGCAGAATCAGCAGGACAAGGGATGTTCCAGGAACATAAACATTAGCCAGGCCAAGGTCATACATAGGGAGATCAGTAGTAAAGGGACAGGGAACCAACAGGAGAGGGAGGGGATGGATCAAGCTGAAGGATAAAGGTAAGGGTACAGGAACACAGGAGGGACTGGGTCAGGATAAGCTCAGGAACAAGGTCAGATGCAGGATCGGGTAACAGGCAGCAAGGTCAGGGCCCAAGGAGAGAGATACCAAGGCAAGCATGTTAGGGCTTTCCGGGTATTTATGAGACTGCCAGTAATTGACCTCACGTAACACCTGAGCGCAGGAGGTGCTGTCTGCTCCACACTGCCGGGATACACCCGCTGGTGGACAACGGTATTATGGCCCAAGGATCCAACAGTGCCACCAGCAGGTGAGTCCTCTTATTACAGGTCCTGGGTGTTGGAAGACACCCTCTGGTGGACACTGGTAGTGCGATCCAAGATCCTTTCATGACAGTGTATAATTATAACAATATTGAGTTATAAATAAATAGTAGATAATAGTGAACCCAGTGTATCTCCACAAGGGGTAATGACAAAAAAGGTACCAATGAATATTGATTTATAAGCCTGTGTCTAAAATGTAATTGGCAGATACCCAAGTATGTGTATATATATATATATATATATATATATATATATATATATATATATATATATATATATATATATATATATATAGGAATAATGAAAAGGAAACTCCAAGTGGGGGGAGAAAAAAAAAGGGAAAAATAAATATTGGGCTGAAAAAAACTAAACCACCAAAATTAAATCCTGAATCAAGAAAAAAAACTTACCTCAATCCTGCATAAAAGCAGCACCAGCGAATCAGTGTAGCTAGTGTGTGAGAGCCCCAGGAAGAGACTGGATGTGAACAGCTCACTCCGACTGGGGGATATATAAATGCCACCAATGCCTCGTGAGTGAACCAACAGTGACCGGCGCGGAAGCTCCCTCATAATGGAACACGAGAATGTTACACTAGACGTCGGCGTGAGGACGTAATGACTGCCATCATACGCACGGCATGAAGAGCGTGGAGCCGATACGCAAAGAGGCGTCCGCCCGAGCCTTCCGAACACTGAAAGTGCAAGGGGAGGACCTACTGGGCGCATCGCAGCTCCCGTAACAAAGAAAGACCACAGCGCCATCTAGGCATTCAATAAACCACAAGGGTACACAGCACTGACCAGGTAGTAAGTATACATTGGACACCTAGATATAAACAATCATGGGAAAACACTAGAATGGTACCGGGAACGTTGTCTCTAAAGTACCATGTACACGACTAATAAATACAAGTATAAAGGAAAAATATGTGTAAATATCCCCAATGTATGAACCTTACAAAAAGGCACCCTATCAATGAGGGCAGACCTCACACAGGGACGGCAGGGGAACACTGCTAATCCCAATTTTCAATTGCTTCCATCCCTGTACTTATAGAAATGAGGGCGACTATCCAGGAACTGACAGCCACATCCATCACCGTTCATCCCCAGCAGGAATATAATTCCAGGACACCCCAGGGTCGGATCCAACAGAGAGGAAGACAGCTCCAGCCAAATCCCCACCTTATGCGGTTCACCCCTGCAGGGGTTTGAGAACATTGTATTGTTTCATATACAATTTGCACTACAGATTAAACTTATATATATATTTTTAATTCAAGTTGGTTTTGCACAAGAGACTTTACTTTATTTCCTCAATGAACTTATAAGAAACTTAAGTTTATGTTCAGTTTATTTTTATTTTTAGTCTATTGCCACTTAACAACTTTGTATGAATTTTTGAATGTCACGTGCACTTTTGTACACAAGTGGGGAGGTTTAAGGTACCTTATATACGAGCACCCTAACACCGGCTCTTTGGATTCATTTTCACAAACAAAATATCTCTTCCCTCCCTTGTTAGTAAAGGGGATAGGTAGTGTCACGTACTCATAACCTAATTCTAGTTCACACCACATAGTGATTAAACTAATATTTGAACTTTTTACTGTTATGCCGCGTACACACGAGCGGATTTTCCGTCTGAAAAATCTTGGATGTTTTTTCCGACGGAATTCCGCTCAAGCCTGGCTTGCATACACACGGTCACACAAAATTTTGCTGAACTTTCGAACGTCAAGAACGCGGTGACGTACAACACTACGACGAGCCGGGAAAATTAAGTTCAATGCTTCCGAGCATGCGTCGAATTGTTCTCGAGCATGCGTCGGAATTTTGCGTGTCGGAATTGGTACAGACGATCCGAATTTTTTCCGACCGAAAAATTGAGAACCTGCTCTCAATCTTTTGCTGGCTGGAATTCCGCCAGCAAAAGTCCCATGGAGCATACACACGGTCGCATTTTCAGACCAAAAGCTCTCATCAGACTTTTGCTTGCGGAATTTCCACTCGTGTGTACGCGGCATTAGTCTACACAGGAGGTCACTCTTCAAGTGTCAAGCAGCGCCACCAACCCCTGCACACACATACAGTATTTCTTAACTTGCCCTGGCTGGTCCTCTAGAGCTGCATATTGCAGCATAGCATTTGCCCATATTGCCCCATCTACTACCAATTCCATATTAACTTTTTATACTATTTCTGCCAAAGATGTGCCACTTGGTAACCTAGATCCGAGCTGGATCTGGGGGTGGGACATTTAGAAACAAGTGGTGTCCTGTACTTTATATATCTGGGGCTGTGGAATGGTATCTGAGCATCCTGGCGGGCACAAAAAAATTATTATAAATTGAATAAAAATTATTACATTTTTTTTTTTAGCCACTTCAATACTGGGCACTTTCGCATCTTACTGCCCAGGCCAATTTTCAGCTTTCAGCGCTGTCACTTTTTAAATGACAATTGCACAGTCATGAACACTGTACCCACAAATAAAGCTTTCTTTTGATGGTATTTGATCACCTCTGCAGTTTTTATTTTTTGCTAAACGAATACAAAAAAGACCAAAAATTTTGAAATAAAACAGTTTTCCTTGTTTTTGTTATAAATTTTGTAAATAAGTAAGTTTTGTCCTTTACTGATAAGATGCACTATGGGCACTGATAAGGCGGCACCAATGAGGTGGTACTGATGGGCACTAATAAGCGACACTGAAAGGCTACACTGATGGGTACTTATGGGTGGCACTGATAGATGGCACTGCTAGGCGGCACTGATGGGCCTTGATGGGCACTGATGGCTGGCACTGATAGATTTAACTGATAGGCATCACTATGTGGCACTGGCAGGCATTTTTCTTAGGCACTGATTGGCAGCTGCCTGGGCACTGAGTGGCATTTCCCTGGTGGTCCAGTGTGGCATCCTGGTGGTCCTGGGCAAGCATCCGAGGGGGGGCTGTGCTGAAAAATGATCAGCACAGACCCGCCCTGTGAGGAGAGCAGCCGATCGGCTCTCCTCTACTTGCGTCTGTCAGATCAACGGCTCTTCCTGTTTACATCGTGATCAACCGTGATTCGAGACTCTTTACCTGGACCCTAGTTGGGGTGTGTCAGACTGACACGCTGCAACAACGATCACCGCGACGTGCGCCCCCGGGGGGCGCAGCGGTTTGATATCCTGAAAGACGTCATATGATGCCTGGTCAGGATATTGCAAGTAGTGAGGGACGAACATCTGATGGGACGGTTATCGAATGTGATCGCGTGAACGCGCCCAAATGTTGCCGAACCGCGGGTTCGCAGTGGGCCCTATTCATTTTAATGGCAGGTGAACATTAAAAACCTCCAGGTCATATTTGCAGCCACAAAATACTTACTAGCTGTGCACACATAGTCCCACAACATGGACACTGACATACCAGAAGTATTAAGCAATTCTGGGATCGACAATGACAAGCATTCTTTTTTTGATCGAACGCACCTTCTGCAACTTCCCACTTTGGCTCAAGCCTGGTGCTCCTACCCTGCCCCTGTGGAAGGGCCTGCCTCTTCCTCTGCCTGTCATTTTTTAAATGACCCTGTGAAAAAAGTCTCTAGAGAAGTGCAGTATATGTGGAAGAAGGTATATAACACCCCGTTTCAATCTGTCATTTTGGGGGGCCACTGGTCTATCACACGTTATAATACTTTTTTTCTAATTACGTTTGTCACTCTTTGTAGAATCGCTGCAAAACCGCTCAGCAGTCACAATGCTGCACAGTAGAAATGCACTATACTATGCTTTCTATATTTGAAAGTATTTTATACGTGTATTACACCCCTATATACTGCACACCAAATAGTACACCTATACCAGTCCTTAAAAGGACTTTTGTGGACCTATATTCATTAGCGATTTGTGTCGCTACAGTCTGTCCCTGCGACACACAGCAACCCCTCCCTACACTGACAAAAGAGCTGCAGAACCGCTCAGCAGTCACAATGCTGCACAGTAGAAATGCACTATACTATGCTTTCTATATTTGAAAGTATTTTATACGTGTATTACACCCCTATATACTGTACACCTATACCAGTCCTTAAAAGGACTTTTGTGGACCTAATAGCTAGTGATTACAGACTGTCCCTGCTTGACACAGCAACCTCTCTGCCTACACTGACAAAAGACAGAATGTAAAATGGCAGCCAGATCAGGTCTATTTATAAGGTAGGGGGTATGTCCATGTGCTGAAATGTCTCAATTGGCTGTCCTGTACCACATGATGGATGTGTCATGGGTCAAAATTTCTTCACAATGTCAAAGAATATGGGGGCCGCAAACAGGGCCATATGTCCGCCGCTTTGGCGAATCGCGAACGAGCAAAGTTCGCCGCGAACCGACCGCAAGGCCATCTCTAATCGCAACCACTTTGCCGACGTATTGTTATTATATGGCAGGTGGCAAGTGATTAACATACTGTCACCAGTCAGTGTCCCTCATCTCCAACACACCAGTCATGTGATGATGCTGTACTGTACTGGTGACAGTATGTAAAAAAAAATAAAAAAAAAATATTTTTAATTTCCTTATTTCCCAAAAAACTTACAACCTCACGAAAAACTCTGCTTGCCACTTATCAAATACCTCAGACCGTCTACTTTCCAAAAAGGGTTAATTTGGGGGGTATTTGTACTGTCCTGGCATTTTAAGGGGCTCAAGAAATGAGATTGGCCATCAGTACATCAGGGTTTCATCAATTTTTAAATATAGTTTGTAGACTCTATATCTTTCACACAAAGCAATTAATATATACTTATGGGGATTTTTTTTCACCAAAGACATGTGGCAGAATATATTTTGGCCTAAATTTATGAAGAAATTTTTTTTTTTTTACTGGATGTTTTATAACAGATAATATAAATTGTTTTTATTCAACATTTTCGGTATTTTTTAATTTATATATATAAAAAATAAAAAAATTTATATATATGTAACCTGGGGGACAGGTAGCAGGTACAAAGCTCCCTGGGATGAGCAGTGTTTCAGGCACAGATACCAATATCCAGTGAGGTAGTGACAAACAGTGCTGTGTTTGTTTTATTTGTGTTATATGCAAGTCTATATACAGGTGCTGTACAGTGTTCCAGAAAACAAATAAGAACAAAAATAGCAAAACAAAATCCTAGCTGTGTCTCAGCTCTAACTACACAATATGCAGGCCCTAACTACCAGGCTGAGCAAGCCTACCGCTTGTCAGTTTCTGCATAAACTTCTTAACATCTTTTACCAACCTTTTGCTCTTCACAAACCAGCAGTGTCTGTGTATCCCAGGCAGAGAGCAAAGGCTGTCTGCTCAGGTGAGCTTAAATTAGCCTGGGGAAGAGGACTAAGACCCGAACTGGATCATAGATCAGAGATTTCTGAATGCGTATGAGAGGAGCCTGGGAGACGTATAAACCCCGAACAGGACTTTTCCTGGCTCTCTCTGGGACGCTCTGCTACATATCCTCCCGCCTTGTTTCAACCCCAGGGTTGGAACACCTGTGGCCCAATAGGAGTAAACACCGGACAGGGCATCTACATTCCCCATCTCAACACCTGGCCTGTGTTTTACGGTGAAGGAGTAATCCTGTAGAGCCAAAAACCACCGGTTCACCCGTCTATTATTTCGCTCAAACTGTCTTGCCTACACACGGTCACACCAAATGTCTTAAAAAACTTCTGACTGCACTATAAAAGGGAAGTTTAATGCTTCTGAGCACGCGTCAAATTGTTTCCGAGGCCATCCATTTCAGGGGAGCATGGTCAGTTATTAACTCAAACTGGCGCCCTAACTAATAGTACCTGAGCACGTCCACGGCCCACTTTATGGCTAAACATTCCTTTTCAATGACTGCATACTTTTTCTCATGGTCATTGAGCTTTCTGCTTAGGTACACCACAGGGTGTTCTTCCCCATTGTGTACCTGTGATAGTACTGCCCCGATACCAGCATCAGACGCATCCATCTGAACCAAAAAATCTTTGGAGAAATCGGGGGAGTACAGTACTGGCTGTGCACAAAGAGCCTTCTTCAGGACTTGGAAAGACTCCTCTGCTACTGAGGACCATTTCACCATTACAGAGACTTTCCCTTTTGTAGGGTCTGTCAGAGGGGCAGCTATAGTTGCAAAATTTGGGATAAATCTTCTATAATACCCCGCAATACCAAGAAAGGCCCTGACCTGCTTCCTGTTTGCAGGACGTGGCCACTCCTGGATGGCTTCTATTTTACTCACTTGAGATTTTAGGACACCACGGCCAATAGTGTAGCACAAATACTTGGCTTCCTCTAGACCAATGGCACATTTTTTTGGATTTGCCGTAAAACCTTCTTTGAAGAGGGAATCAAGGACAGCCTGGACACGGGGCAAGTGAGACTCCCAGTCAGTGCTATGTACCACTATGTCATCTAAATAGGCTGCTGCATATCGTCGGTGGGGTTTTAGGGTCCTGTCCATGGCCCTCTGAAATGTTGCGGGCATTTTGCAACCCAAAAGGCATTTTTTTATATTGAAAGGAACCCTCTGGGGTCACAAATGCAGTCTTCTCATTGGCGCTACCAGTCAGGGGTATTTGCCAATACCCTTTTGTCAAGTCCAAAGTGGTAAGATAGCGAGCCTTGCCAAGTCGGTCTATAAGTTCGTCTACTCTGGGCATTGGGTATGTGTCAAACTTTGTCACTGCATTAAGCTTCCTGAAGTCGTTACATAACCTCCAAGTGCCATCTGGTTTTGGGACTAACACGATGCGGCTAGACCAGTCACTATTGGATTCCTCAATTACATCTAGCTCCAACATTCTTTTAAATTCATTGCTGATGTCCTTTCTCCTCGCTTCAGGAATTCGGTACGGTTTGAGCTTGACACATACCCCAGGTTCAGTAACACTATCATGCTGAACTTGTGCCAGGTAACTCTGAAAATTTCTCTCTATTCCTTATAAGGAATTTTCTAGCTTCCTGTTTTTGGGAATATGACAGGGTGTCTGGAATCGTGACCTCAGGGATCAGAGGGGACTCAGTATCCTTAGGCGTTACTGGGAGGGACCTCGCAGTTAACGCCAGTCTATCCTTCCAGGGTTTTAACAGGTTTATATGGTAAACCTGTTCGGGCTTCCTTTTTCCTGGTTGATATACCTTCTAGTTGACCTCCCCAACTCTTTCAATTACTTCAAAAGGGACCCTGCCACTTAGCCAGGAACTTGCTCTCAACAGTGGGAACTAACACCAGGACCCTGTCACCAGGTGTGAAAAAACGGAGTTGGGCCTCCCTGTTGTATATTCTCTGTTGGGCTGCCTGGGCCTGCAGTAAGTGTTCTTTTACCATTGGCATGATTGCTGCAATCCTCTCCTGCATTTGAGCGATATGCTCAATGACACTTTTATGGGGTGTCTGCTCCCCCTCCCAAGTTTCTTTGGCCATGTCCCCGAGGGTGTCTCCCATAAAGCAACTCAAATGGAGAGTACCCAGTAGAGGACTGGGGAACCTCCCTGATGGCAAACATCAAGTATGGTATCAGGAAGTCCCAGTTTTTCCCATCCTTGTCAACAACCTTTTTTAACATGCTCTTTAACGTCTTATTGAAGTGTTCCACCAAGCCATCCGTTTGAGGATGATACACCGAGGTTCGCAACTGCGTCACCTTAAATAACTTGCACAGCCCCCTAGTTATTCGCGACATAAATGGGGTGCCCTGGTCTGTAAGGACTTCTTTAGGGATGCCAACCCGACTGAACACCATAAACAGCTCTTTGGCAATGTTTTTAGCAGACGCGGTGCGTAGGGGAACTGCTTCGGGGTAACGGGTAGCATAATCCATGATTACGAGGATATGCTGATGACCCCGGCAGACTTGGGGAGTGGGCCACAAGGTCCATGGCAATCCTCTCAAAGGGCACTTCAATAATAGGCAAGGGCACTAAAGGACTTCGGAAGTGGGGCTGACATCTGACACACAGGACAGGATTGCCAATAATTCTCAATATCTTTCTGTATCCCGGGCCAGTAAAACCTGCGCAACACCCTTTCAGTAGTTTTTTCAACCCCCAAATGGCCTCCTAGCAAGTGCCCATGGGCAAGTTCCAACACCACCCGTCTGTATGGCTTAGGGACCACCAACTGTTCAACCACTTCATCATTCGTTTTACATACACGATACAGTAAATCCTCATTGCTGCTGAAATAACGAAAACAGGGCCTGTCCCCTGGTTCGACAGGTACATCATTAATCACTATTACATTCTCCCAGGCCCTGGAAAGGGTATGGTCTTTTCTCTGCTCAGTACCAAAATTTTCCTTGTGCACATTAAGGTCAGCAAACTCCAACGTAGGCTCGGAGTCAGCTGACGGCTGTCCAGCTCTACTGGTAGTGGGGACTTCCTCAGGGTCCTCCAGCCATAACCGATAGAGGAAAACCCGGGAGCCCTGAGAAGAGTCCCCGGAACCCACATTGTCAGTAATGGCCAGGAATTCTGGCTCTGCCACTGAGTCAGGTACTGCGACTGGGTTGGGACGATCCCACAGTTCCCAAAACTTAGGGAAGTCCCTACCAATGATGGCCTCATGCACCAAGTGGGGAACAAGTCCAACCGGATGGGTCACCGTACCTAAGCCAGTTTTAAACTGAACAGTGGTTATAGGATGCTCCGGGGTATCCCCATGTATACAGATCACAGCAATTTTTTTAGCATGACAATTCACAGGTTCAATCATTTCAGCTGTAACCAAAGTCACTAGACTTCCAGAGTCCAGCAAGGCTGTAACAGGCTTATCATTCACAGTCATTTGGCACATTGGTTTTCCCATATTTGGCGCTGTAGCGCATAAAACAGCTGCAAACATAGACTGCCTTCTAATAGATAAATCACACTGCATTGGTTCATCTTTCAATGGACAATTTGCTGCAACATGTCCCAGTTCTTGGCAACAAAAACACCTGACGTTTCCCCAGTTTGGTTTGCTGACAGGCAGTGGCTTCCCTTGTTTGGGACGCCAAACTTCAGTCCTGGCACCAAAAATCCTCCCCCCTATTTCCTTGCCATGCTTACCACCCACTTCCCCTGGAACAGTCTTACCGGTTGCCTGGGGAGACCGTGGCTTTGGGTGGAAAGTCCGTGCGGCAAAATATCTTTCAAACGAGTTCCACCAGGTTGTCCGCCGAATTGGGGTCTCCTTGACTCACCCACTCCTGCAGGGGAATTGGTAGTGACCTCAGGAACTGGTCCATGACCACACGCTCCACTATTTGTGGCCCAGACAGGGACTCCGGCTGTAGCCATTTCCTCACCAGGTGAATTAGGTCAAACGTCTGCGATCTTGGGGGCTTCTCGTCTTGGAAGAACCAGCTGTGGACCCGCTGTGCTCGAACTGCCAAAGTGACACTGAGTTGGGCCAGGATTTCCCGTTTGACCTTTTCATAGTCTCCCGCTTCTGCGTACTCCAAATCATAGTAGGCCTTCTGTGATTCCCCAGAAAGCAAGGGGGGCGACCAGTCCTGCCCACTGGGTTTTAGGCCAACCTTCCCTCTGAGCGGTCCATTCAAACGTTAGCAGAAAGGCCTCTGGATCATCATCTGTAGTCATCTTAGAAAGAAAGCGACCCACATGGATGGCTGAGGGCTTATCTCCAACAACAACTTTAGCAGGTGACCACTGTGCTAGCGTCTCCACAACCTCAGTCAAGGTTTTCCTATCTGCTTTTGCATCAGTGGCTAGCTGTTCAAACAGCCTCTGCGATTGCTCCTGTGCGATAGCATTAGCTTGCGGTAGTGAAGCATTAATCGCAGCATTTGTTTGCTCCTGTACAGCACTAATCTGTTGGCACAGCGCCTTGGTTTGCTCCTGTGCAATAACATTGGCTTGATTTAGTGCAGCATTTGTTTTCTGCTGTGCAGCGTTTGCTTGCTGTTGTGCAGCGTTGAGTGAAGCGTTTGCTTGCTGCTGCGCAGCATTGGATATCAATTGTTTTAGGATTTCCTCCATGTTTCCTTTCCATCTTTAGTCACTCTAGGTACTGGCCTTTTAAGTAGTAACTTAATACAGCTGCCCGCATTCTCCACCATATGTAACCTGGGGGACGGGTAGCAGGTACAAAGCTCCCTGGGACGAGCAGTTGTTCAGGCACAGATACCAAATCCAGTTAGGTAGTGACAAACAGTGCTGTGTTTATTTGTGTTATATGCAAGTCTATATACAGGTGCTGTACAGTGTTCCAGAAAACAAATAAGAACAGAAATAGCAAAACAAAATCCTAGCCGTGTCTCGGCTCTAACTACACAATATGCAGGCCCTAACTACCAGGCTGAGCAAGCCTACCGCTTGTCAGTTTATGCATAAACTTCTTAACAGCTTTTACCAACCTTTTGCTCTTCACAAACCAGCAGTGTCTGTGTGTCCCAGGCAGAGAGCAAAGGCTGTCTGCTCAGGTGAGCTTAAATTAGCCTGGGGAAGAGGACTAAGACCCGAACTGGATCATGGATCAGAGATTTCTGAATGCGTATGAGAGGAGCCTGGGAGACGTATAAACCCCGAACAGGACTTTTTCTGGCTCTCTCTGACAATATATATATATATATAAAAACATTTTTATCACAAATGTTTTTGTTCAAACTTTTTTCAAAGAACTTACACCTTAATATGTGTAGATTCACAGAATTTTAAGTATGAATTTTTGCACAGTGGATTTTAAATTTATTTATATTTGATCGCAGTTATTCTGATATTGAAATTTATGATTATTTGTATGTTTATAACTTTATACATTTAGCACTTTATTGGTCACGTCAGCACTTTAATTTTGGAGTGCAGCACCATATATTGGTTTATTTTGCACTATCTTCTTGGGTGGTGTTTGACATCTGTCTGTGTTTGCTGCAACCAAATATATTTTACTGTATAGCTCAGGTAGCGCAGGAATACCCATTGTTTTATTTGAATATCAAACAATGGCATGGGCATGAAGGGGGAAAAAGTTTTGATCGAATTCCGATCAAAAGTCCGATGAGAGCTTTTGTTCGGAAAATGCAACTGTGTGTATGCTTCATCGGACTTTTGCTGGCGGAATTCCAGCTAGCAAAAGATTGAGAGCAGGTTCTTAATTTTTCGATCTGAAAAAGTTTTGATCGAAAATTCCGATCGCCTGTACCAATTCTGTCGGGCAAAATTCCTACACAATTCGGCACATGCTTGGAAGCATTGAACTTCCTTTTCTCTGCTCGTCGTAGTGTTGTACGTCACCACGTTCTTGAGGGTCGAAAGTTCAGCAAATTTTTGTTTGACCGTGTGTATGCAAGCCAAGCTTGAGCAGAATTCAGTCGGAAAAACCATCCAAGATTTTTCTGACGGAAAATCCGCTCGTGTGTATGGGGCATTAGGCTTCATGTACATGGGACATATCTCTCCTGAACGCTTTAAAAACGTGCATTTAGCAGCGATTATAAGCCGCATTTAGCGACGTTTAGCCACGTTTGTGTTCAGGAGTGTGTACTAAAGATAACCTCAGGAGACCCTCCCAAATGTTTAGAAAGCACTAAAAACAAGTATTTATTAACTATTTCAGCCATTCTGTGAGAACAGTGTGACTAGCAGCTGAGAAAGCAGTGTGCTTGTAGCTAGCTGTTATTTTTTGGTTGGTTTGTTAATGTGGATCCCATGATGAGCCTGTGTGAGGAAATGTGTGAGAAAATGATCCTGATTTTGCTTTTCCTGAGGCTCCAAAGATGTAGAAAATTGCGTGAGAGGACCAGAGTTTGTCGCTACTGGACACATCCATTGATGGCTCAACGCATGTCCACAGGATACTTTCTAATATATATGTTCAGCTGCGTAATTACCCAGAAAACTTTTTTTCATTTTACACGCATGTCAATTACCACCTTTGACTTTCTCTTGGAAAAGGTTAGACCCTGTCTAGTTTGCATGGACACCAACATGAGGAAAAGCGTGCCACCAGAGAAACGTCTGTTGGGGACTTGCATTACTTGACGCTGAAGTTGAGTCGTGTATTGTACAGCATAATTGGCTGATGAGGGGAATATCATATGGTATATCAGGCTTGCAGGCAGTGATAATTGAGTTGTTGGTGTGTTTTTAGCATTTTCCAGGCTCAAAAGTATTAAAGAAAATGTTTCCCTTTAAAAATGCTTCTAGACATAAACGCGTTTGGCACTTATAATGCAATTTTTTGGGGTTCCAAAAAAAGCCTCTAAACGAACCTGTGTACATGTACTGATAAGATAACACAGAGGAGAGTTCAGGAACAGTTGAAAAAATGCCCAACTGCTCCTGAATGCCCGTTTAGCAGCAGCCGTGTACATGAGGCCTTAGCTCAATCTAGTGGCCATAATGTGATATTTTTCCTGAAATACCTCCATATGTAAAAATAGTGCAATACAAAATTATGGCCACTAGATGAAGTCAATGATCATATGAAATAAAATATGGCCAAGACTCGTCACCGCTGGGTGAATGCTGGTCACATTTGTTCAAATAATAAAAAAACTAAAAAAACTAGACCTCTAAGTGTTTGTAAAAGCTTACACCACCAAATGTACTCAGCCAATGAAAGGTAATGACTTCATTTTTATTCTTCTACTGCTATCAATGGCAACACGGTACAACACTTCATCCATGTCTTTGGTGATCTCCATATGAACTGTTTCTTACATGATGATGATCAGCCATGGAGTATATCTGAGGTGTATATCAGGGTGTGCTTCTTCCCCACATGAGAGCTGTGATGTCCAGCAACATTCATATAGAAGACATTTCCCGCACTAAAAGCACTAATACACCGCTAAGGTTGTGTGGGATCCCTGATGTACAGGAAGACAGGACTTCAGTGAGGAACATTTCCCTCACTCAGGACAGGAAAGTGGCTTCTCCCCCTTGTGAGATCGCTGATGTCTGTAAAGATCCGACTTCTGTGAAAAACATTTTCCGCACTCAGCACAGGAATATGGCTTCTCACCTGTGTGAGATCTCTGATGTCTGTAAAGATCCGACTTCAGTGAAAAACATTTCCCGCACTCAGGACAGGAATGCGGCTTCTCCCCTGTATGAGATTTCTGATGTGTGTAAAGATTGGACTTCTGTAAAAAACGTTTCCCGCAGTCAGGACAGGAATACGGCTTCTCACCCGTGTGCAGTCTCTGATGTGTGCAAAGACTGGATTTTCTTGAAAAACATTTCCCACACTCAGAACAGGAATATGGCTTCTCTCCTGTGTGAGATCTCAGATGTGTGTAAAGACTGTACTTCTGTGAAAAACATTTCCCGCACTCAGAACAAGAATACAGCTTTTGCCCCGTATGCAATTTTTGATGTGTGTAAAGACTGGCCTTCTGTGAAAAACATTTCCCACATTCAGGACAGGAATACGGCTTCTCCCCCGTGTGAGCTCTTTCATGCTCATTAAGTTTGGATTGAAAATGGAAACATTTCCCGCA
Organism: Lithobates sylvaticus; assembly: GCA_028564925.1. Taxonomy (NCBI): domain Eukaryota; kingdom Metazoa; phylum Chordata; class Amphibia; order Anura; family Ranidae; genus Lithobates; species Lithobates sylvaticus. The sequence continues at coordinate 580,153,664 of CM053028.1, read as the reverse complement.
CTCAGCACAGGAATACGGCTTCTCCCCGGTGTGAGATCTTATATGCACATTAAGTTTGGATTTATAATGGAAACACTTCCCGCACTCAGTACAGGAAAAGCTCTTCTCTGTTGGAAGGACGGCACCGTCCCTCACAGTCTGAGGTTCCTCAGGATAAGAGGAATACGATGGTCCATCTACACTGTGTGGTGCCGGATGGACATTTGAGGTAGTCGGGTTTTCTCCTGGACTATACTGTGTGATGTCCTCATCTTCTACTTTACAGTCTGGAGACAAAGTGAGACAATCCTCTGAGGTTTTCCTCATCTTCCGTCCATCTACTAAAATAGAAATAAAAAGACATGAGCAGATTGGTTCCCCTAAACCAGGACTCCGCCCACATCAGGTAGCTTTGTCTCTGAGGATCTTACAATTCCCCCCTCAAGGTAACTAGTAAATGGGTCCTCTGATCTCCTACCAGTTCATTTCTTTATTCATTGAAATTAGTCAGAGAGTGAGGAATGGACTGATCCTGAAGCCAGGTTGGGTGAAGATATGGGGATGGCAAGCTCAGAGATGGCCGCCCTAGATGTCACTGCTACCCTAACAGCCGGGAGAGCAGCCCATCTAGTAGAGGCGATGAGAGGAGTGCAGATAGGCCTAGACAGTAGGTGGTAATAGGGGATTATATAGTCAGAAGGACTGATAAAATAACTTGATGCCAGGATCACCTCAACTGAATGGTTTGCTGTCTCCATGGTGCCAGGGTTCGGCATGTGGTAGACCATATTGATAAATTACTGGGAGGGGCTGGGCATGATCCAGCTGTCTTGGTCCATGTTGGAACCAATGACAGAATACATAGAAGGTGGAGGTTCCTTAAGAATCAATTTAAAGAACTAGGCTGTAGGTTGAAGGGAAGGACCTCTAAGGTGATATTCTCTGAAATATTGCCTGTGCCATGTGCAACACAGGAAAGGCAGGGGGAGATTAGAGAGCTGAATGCATGGCTAAAAACCTAGAGTAAGAAGAAGGGATTTGGGTTTCTAGAGCACTGGGCTGACTTTTCATTGGGGTACAACCTATATGCACCTAAATGGAAGGGGGGTCTGCTATGCTTGGGGAGAAATGTATGGGAGGGCTGGAGGAGTATTTAAACTAGGATTGAGGGGAGGGAGAATTAGATTATAATGGTGCAGACAGGGGTCAGTCCCTATTGGTGGGTGGAATGGGGAAAGTGTTAAAACAACCATTGGAAATGGTACTATTTCTACTAAAGTAAAAGAAAAATATGCAACATAAGTGTGCAAAATGTAACAATGAGTATAAAGTGTTTGTTCACCAATGCCAGAAGTATGCCAAGTAAAACACAGGTGGGTTGGAAGCTCTGGTACACAAAGAGAACTATGATTTAATTGGTATTGTTGAATCTTGGCTTCATTCTTCTCATGACTGGGCTATTATTTTCCTGGCTATGTTCTCTTTCAGGAAAGACGGGGTAAAACAGAGGGGTGGTGGTGTCTGTCTCTATGTGAGAAGTGATCTCAAAGCGAGTGTAAAAGAGGACCTGGTTGATGGAGACTGTGATGAGTTTGAAGCATTATGGGTAGAACTGTACATGGAGCTGTGTACTACAAAGGTTATCATTGGAGTTTGGTATAGGCAACCCAGTGTTAATGAGGAGGTAGAGTCTCAGCTCCTTGCACAGATGGAAAGGGCTGCAAGGGCTGGGACAGTGATCATAATGGGGGATGGTAACTACCTAAATATTGACTGGAGTAATGGCACTGCTGGAACGGTTAAAGGGCACAAATGTACAAACATATTACAGGACAATGTTATGGTGCAGTTTATTGAGGCCCCTGAATAGGAAAGACGCTCTGCTGGACCTGGTAATCTCAAACCATGCAGAACGTATTACCAATATTCATACAAGAGAACATCTGAGTAGATGTGACCATAACATGATTTCATTTAATGTTAGCTGTAAGCAACAACCACATATGGGAAAGATAAAAACACAAATTTAAGAAAGTTAATTTCCCAAGGATGAGGGCTGTTCTCCAGGTCTTAGACTGAGAGGGAATATTGGCATCAATGAACACAGAACAGAAATGGGAATTCTTGCTAAAGACTGTATGTGATCTCACTGCAAAGTATATTCCCATGGACAATAAGTTTAAAAGGCTAAAAATTAAACCTATGTGGCTCACAGCCAAAGTTATAAAAGCTATAACTAATAAGAAAAGAGCTGTTAAAAATATAAAAATGAAGGAACACTATCATCATTTAAATGTTACAAAGAAGGGAGTGCGCATGCGCGGCCGGACGGAGCGGATGTCCACCTGATCAGCTCCGCTCATCCCCCGGCAACATCAGCTTTAAACAGCGGCCCCACACCTCGCCCGAACCCAGCGATAACCTGACCCCCCTGCGGAAGGTCCCAGGCACACTTCGGATGCCACAAAAACCGGGAAACCAGCCTCAAACCGGCTCCCGGATCTCGACCCGCGCTACACCACAAGATTTCAAGATGGCGACCGGCCATCACACACAAGGCATGCAGGCCTCGGGGAAGGGGAAGCAGCCACCCTCAACCCAGAAGCAAGCCCCTCCAAAGAGCTATGAGGCGGAATACCCAGCACTGGGTCCTGCAAAGCCCTCTCCACACAAAGGTGAGCCGACAACCACAGACTGCATACCGCCCAGCCCCCCTGCACTATCTCCCTCACAGACTGCAGCCATGTCCCCCAGCATGGAGTCACAGACATCTTCCCTCTTGGACAGAGACAAATGACAAACTCACTCATACTCTCCATAATAAATCAGAGATGTTTAACAAGATCTGGGATCCTTGGATTAAGCACATCTCTACCTAAAGAAGAACTCCAGGTGACCCTCCTCCCCCTTCCCTTCCCCTCCTCTCCCCTTCTACCCGATCTCTCTCTTCTTCTCCTCCCTCCTTCCGCTACCCCTCTCTTTTCTCTTCGTTACTTCTTGTTTTTATTTGATTTCAATGTAATGTTATTTGAAAGTACAATTCGTACAACCTGGTAAAGATACTTGAATAAAATGTTGCAGATAGGACAGAATGGCCAACACAAACAGGGAAGGGGAACCAACCCTGGAATTTTTGTACAGGGTCACCAGTAGCCCTGAAGCCTTCCTACTCCTCTCTTTGGTACCACTATACTTGAAAAGGGCCCTCATCCAATTATTAGCGAGTACCAGACCCCAATTAAGGGCATGAGCCATTCTACGAAAATGCTGTTTATAGGCCCCTTAATTCCTATTGGCCAATGAGCACAATGTTAATGCACTGTTGCAACATCAATATGTTGAATTGATGATTACTTGGTTACCTGTGAAACGTTTGTTATTGTTTTGTACCTACCTCAATAAAAAATATTGAAATATAAATGTTACAAAGAATGGGGGAGCTCATGGCTATAATGGGGGTGGTAGTGACGCAGCCCCAAATGACCCGCAATGGCTCAAAATTGATATGGTCCAGAAATATTTAGACAGAATAAAAGTGGATAAAGCACCTGGACCAGATGGCATCCACCCACTGATTCTAAAGGAATTGAGCTCTGTCATTTCAAAGCCATTGTTTCTAAATTTTTAGGGTCTCTGACGGGAATAGTACCAGTTGTGCTGGGGGTCACGTGACCGGTGGTGAAGCGCGGTTCAGAAAAACTGAGGGAAGGGCCGCATCTCATATCGGGATCAGAGTTTGGTTGGATGGTGGCAGTGAAGAGTAAGGGGGGAGCTTTTGTGGACCGACCAACCCACTGAATGTGTAGGTGCTACATTGCTGCTGCTGCACAATTCCTATGCCTATGAGCTGATGTTTTGGGCTGTCTCTTTGCTGGATTGGGCTGTCTCTTTGCTATATTGGGCTGTCTCTTTGCTGGATTGGGCTGTCTCTTTGCTATATTGGGCTGTCTCTTTGCTGGATTGGGCTGTCTCTTTGCTATATTGGGCTGTCTCTTTGCTGGTTTTGTCTGTATCTTTGCTTGATTGAGCTGTCTCTGCTATATTGGGTTGTTTCTTTGCTAGATTGAGCTGTCTTATTTCTGGAGGGGATGTCTCTTTGCTATATTGGGTTGTTTCTTTGCTGGATTGGGCTGTCTCTTTGCTGCATTGGGCTGTCTCTTTGCTGCATTGGGCTGTCTCTTTGCTGCATTGGGCTGTCTCTTTGCTGCATTGGGCTGTCTCTTTGCTGCATTGGGCTGTCTCTTTGCTGCATTGGGCTGTCTCTTTGCTGCATTGGGCTGTATCTTTGCTGCATTAGGCTGTCTCTAATGGAATAGGCTTTCTTTTTGCTGGATGGAAATGTCTCTTTGCTGGATTGGGCTGCCTCTTTGCTGCATTGGAATGAAATGGCAATGTAAAAGGAAGGGTAGGGTGAAGTGCAGGGGTGTACTTAGAGCATTTGACACCCAGGGCGGATCCTATATCTGGCACTAACCCCCCCCCCCCCCACTATAAAATTAACAATGTGTCTAAAACCACTTCTATACCGGGCCTATTCTGGCACTTCTCTCCTACGTGTAAAAATCATCATTTTTTTGCTAGAAAATTACTCAGAACCCCAAACATTAGGCTAGTTTTAACTCATTTTCGGCCGCTAGCGGGGGTTAAAACCCCCCCGCTAGTGGCCGAATAGCCCCGCTAAAACGACGGTAAAGCTGCGCTAAATATAATGCCGCCTTACCGCCGACTCCCACAATGCCCCAGTCTGAAAGTAGCCTTATATATGTTTTTTTAGCAGACACCCTAGGGAATAAAATGGCGGTCGTTGCAACTTTTTATGTTGCACGGTATTTGCGCAACAATTTTTTTAAACACGTTTCTTTTCTAAAGATAACAAAACAGTGAAGTTAATCCAATTTGTTTGTATAACGTGAAAGATGATGTTACGCCGAGTAAATAGATACCCAACATGTCACGCTTTAAAATTACACTCGCGGAATGGCGCCAAACTTTGGTACTTAAAAATCTCCATAGGCGACGCTTTAAGTTTTTTTAAAGGTTACCAGATTAGAGTTAGAGGAGGTCTTGTGCTAGAATTGTTGCTCTCACACTAACGCATGCGGCGATACCTCACATGTGTGGTTTAAACTGCGTTCACATATGTGGGCAGGACTTAAGTGTGCGTTTGCTTCTATGTGCGAGCACACGGGGGGAGATTTTTTTTTTAATTTTTATTTATTTTTTTACACTTTCTCTTTATTTTTTTTGAACACCTTTATACCTATTACAAGGAATGTAAACATCCCTTGTAATAGGACTGGTGTGTGACAGGTCGTCTTTATGGAGAGATATAAGGTCTATAAGACCCCACATGTCTCCTCCAGGCTGGAAAGCATGAGATCAAAAAAAATAAAAATAAATGAACGATCCCATGCTTTCCAGCCGAGATCGCGGCTTTGTTTACAGCCGCGGCCTGGATGTGATGTCATAACGTCGCACCCGGCCCTCCGAGGGTCAAAGAGATGACTAGTGACCATCTGGTCACCGCAAATCTCTATGCTCTTCATACGACAGCGATGGATTCTTTCTCCGGGTCCACGATGGCACGGGAGAGCCCGGAGAAGCGCCGGAGGGTGTCTGTTTAAATTAATTATGCGGTTCAGTTTTGGGCACAAATTCACAAAAAGGATATCAGGGAAGTCAGCTATGAGGAAAGATTAGATGAACTGAATTTATTATCTCCTAAGAAGAGGAGATGGGGGGGGGGGGGATATCATCACCATGTATAAATACATAAGGGGGGGATATGATCACCATGTATAAATACATAAGGGGGGATATGATCTCCATGTATAAATACATAAGGGGGGATATGATCTCCATGTATAAATACATAAGGGGGGATATGATCTCCATGTATAAATACATAAGGGGGGATATGATCTCCATGTATAAATACATAAGGGGGGATATGATCTCCATGTATAAATACATAAGGGGGGATATGATCTCCATGTATAAATACATAAGGGGGGATATGATCTCCATGTATAAATACATAAGGGGGATATGATCTCCATGTATAAATACATAAGGGGGGATATGATCTCCATGTATAAATACATAAGGGGGGATATGATCACCATGTATAAATACATAAGGGGGGGATATGATCACCATGTATAAATACATAAGGGGGGATATGATCACCATGTATAAATACATAAGGGGGGGATATGATCTCCATGTATAAATACATGAGGGGGGGATATGATCACCATGTATAAATACATAAGGGGGGATATGATCTCCATGTATAAATACATAAGGGGGAGATATGATCACCATGTATAAATACATAAGGGGGGGATATGATCACCATGTATAAATACATAAGGGGGGGGGGGGGGGGATGATCACCATGTATAAATACATAAGGGGGGGGCGATATGATCACCATGTATAAATACATAAGGGGGGATATGATCTCCATGTATAAATACATAAGGGGGGGATATGATCACCATGTATAAATACATAAGGGGGGGATATGATCTCCATGTATAAATACATAAGGGGGGATATGATCACCATGTATAAATACATAAGGGGGGATATGATCACCATGTATAAATACATAAGGGGGGATATGATCTCCATGTATAAACACATAAGGGGGGGATATGATCACCATGTATAAATACATAAGGGGGGGATATGATCTCCATGTATAAACACATAAGGGGGGATATGATCACCATGTATAAATACATAAGGGGGGTTATGATCTCCATGTATAAACACATAAGGGGGGATATGATCACCATGTATAAATACATAAGGGGGATATGATCTCCATGTATAAATACATAAGGGGGGGATATGATCACCATGTATAAATACATAAGGGGGGGATATGATCACCATGTATAAATACATAAGGGGGGGATATGATCACCATGTATAAATACATAAGGGGGGATATGATCTCCATGTATAAATACATAAGGGGGGATATGATCACCATGTATAAATACATAAGGGGGGGGGGGGGGGGGATATGATCACCATGTATAAATACATAAGGGGGGATATGATCACCATGTATAAATACATAAGGGGGGATATGATCTCCATGTATAAACACATAAGGGGGGAATATGATCACCATGTATAAATACATAAGGGGGGATATGATCTCCATGTATAAACACATAAGGGGGGATATGATCACCATGTATAAATACATAAGGGGGATATGATCTCCATGTATAAATACATAAGGGGGGATATGATCTCCATGTATAAATACATAAGGGGGGATATGCTCTCCATGTATATATACATAAGGGGGATATGATCACCATGTATAAATACATAAGGGGGATATGATCACCATGTATAAATACATAAGGGGGGGGGTATGATCACCATGTATAAATACATAAGGGGGGATATAATCTCCATGTATAAATACATAAGGGGGTATATGATCTCCATGTATAAATACATAAGGGGGATATGATCTCCATGTATAAATACATAAGGGGGATATGATCTCCATGTATAAATACATAAGGGGGATATGATCTCCATGTATAAATACATATGGTGAAATGAAAAGAGATTTAACCTCCAAACATAGAAAGGCTTCTTCACTGTAAGAGCTGTGAAAAAGTGGAAAAGACTCTCTAAAGAGCTGGTTCTGTCCAATTCAGTAGATATTGGATTCATTCCTAAATACACATAATACGGATAATAATATCTATAAGAAAAGTTGATTCAGGGAATATCTGATTGCCTCTTGGGGAATCAGGAAGGAATTTTGTTCTGGGGTGGAGGAATGTATTTAGTGTTAATGACTCACCTGTGCTGATCTCTGTAGGAGTGTCCTCCTCTATAAATGTCCCCGTTATTCCATCCTCCTCCATAGACTGCTGATCATCCCTCACATACCTCTCTTCTTCTTCTGCTTTCACCTCAAATTCTATATCGATTGGATCTCCACTCTAAATCAAGAAAATGAGAGAGAATATCATCTGTAAGATATAAGCTCACATAAAAAATCCACACATCATCTCTAGGAGTCCATGTTCTACATGCTCTGTTCCACTAACCTTGTAACAGTGAGGGATGGTGTGATCTTCCTGTGTGGAATCCCAGGAATACAGAGAACGGGGACATCTCTCTGGTGGGTTCCTGGTATTAGGTGGCTCCATCATATCCTTGTGTCCTTCTGAAAACTCCTCCTTCACTCCATACTCCTCATCCTCCTCTTTATACTCTTCTTTAACATCAATATGATCATCCCCGAGGATTTCACTCTAAAAGATATAATAAAATATTCATCATAACAAACATGCTGTGTATTTATCAGAACTACCAATAATTGTCAATTATCTACCTGATGATGGTGGGGGATGGTGTGATCTTCCTGTGTGGAATCCCGGGAATACAGAGGACGGGGACATCTCTCTGGTGGGTTTTTATTACTTGATGGCTCCATCATGGTGTTCTTGTAAAGATCATCGTGTCCTTCAGAAAACTGCTTCATTCCACCATAATCATCATCCTCTTCTTTAACATCAGTATTATAATCACTGAGGTTTCCACTCTGAATGCATAATAAGACATGCACTATAACAAACACTCTTTTATATAAATCCTATCAGTGATTGTTCCTCATCTACCTGATGATGGTGAGGGATAGTGTGACCTTCCTGTGTGGAATCCCGGGAATACAGAGGACGGGGACATCTCTCTGGTGGGTTTCTGTAGCTGGATGACTCCACCATGGTGTCCTGGTACAGATCTTTGTGTTGTTTTAGAGACTCCTCCATCACCCCATCCTCATCATCCTCCTGTTTTATCTCTTCTTTAACTTCAACTTTAGAATCTCTCAGGTTTCCACTCTGAATATGTAATAGAAATGACATCAAAGGTAACAATGCAGATAATGTACAGATCCTAATGATACTATCAGTGATTGTTCCTCATCTACCTGATGATGGTGAGGGATGGTGTGACCTTCCTGTGTGGAATCCCGGGAATACAGAGGACGGGGACATCTCTCTGGTGGGTTCCCATTACTGGATCCATCTGTAGGAAACACACACACACTGACTGAATACATTGTTTCTATGTGTTTATCAGATGATGGGGGATCTAGGTGGAGCCTCCGTACTGCTCTCTCCTTTACAATAAAGTCTCCTCTTACCCGGTGATGTGAGGGGCGGCTGATTGTCCATCATGACGTCCTTGTAGAGATCCTTGTGTCCTTCTAAATACTCCCACTCCTCCATGGAGAAATAGACAGTGACATCCTGACACCTTATAGGAACCTGACACACACAATGATACAGTCACCATCCAGACACATCCCTTGTCTGTTACTGGATAATGTCCCAGAATTCCCAGCACCGCTCACCTCTCCTGTCAGCAGAATAACACAAATAGTAAATTAAATGACATTCCCAGAATCCTCCTCACCTCACCGGTCAGGTCTGCCTTTTATTAAAGCCCCACTTCAGGACCCCCACACTCTTGCAATAAGGAATTCTGACATCATTACATGAAATACAGGATCAGCAGTTCAGCCTTGGTTGTTGTGTGCTGGGCCCTGTAGTCCCACAAAGTTTGTGGTGCCTGTGAAGCAATAGACGCCTCTATAGCAGGAAATGGGGAATATCGACATAAGGAGCAGAAGAGCTAAGTGCAGTCAGGGTCCCGGCTGCAGATACTCCGGTGGATGGCAGGTCGGATATCGCTTAGATGTAACCAGAGAGGGCGCCTCTCCTAACCTGGTGACATCCGACATGTTCCATTTGGAAACCACCAATCTTTGTCTAGGAGGGCTATTGGCAGGTGAAGATGTCCTAAAAAGGTCTCCTACCCCCACCTAGACATCAATAACTCCCCTTGTGGTACAGACCATAAATTCCCTCATTGTAATATACGGGGTTATTCTACATTTCCACACTATATATGTGAGTATCATCATCTGCTGGAGATAAAAGACATCACAGTGACTATGGAGGAAGAGGACGGACATGACGGGGGGGGTTACTGGGTGTAAATAGAAAATAAGATCTTATTACCTCCTCTGCTGCCACTTCCAGCAATGGCTTCTCTCTACTTCCTCCCGACTCACCTCTCACCCGCAACTTCCTGTGTGTACCTGACATCACTTCCTCTCTTTTTTCCATAGAGTCTTCCTGTCTGGGTAGAAGTGAGATCACCTTGTGGAGCTCAGAGGAACTGCAGCCCAGAGAAATGTCTCGTAGTGTGAACACGGCCTTGTGCTGTGTGTGTATGTACTGTATATCCTTATAGATGGGGTCATCTCCACTCCCAGCAAGGGGATAGAAATATAGGACTGCCTAGTCCAGCCTTTCTCAGCCAGGGTTCCTCCAAAGCTATTGTGGAGCCACTTATTAAGAGGGTGATGCATAGTTGCCAATTTATTATAGGGACTATATAGGGACACTTTTTTGTCTGTACGCAGAGTCTTGTTATAATTAGGGGGTTAATTAACCTGCGAACGGACCGAAAGTTTGCATGAACGTTGGAACCCTATTAGTTACAATGGACGCGAACGTTCAAAATCTAAAGTGCTAATTATAACGGCCAATATGCATGTTATTGTCATAAGAAAGGTTTGGGGACCCGGGTCCTGCCCCAGGGGACATGTATCAATGCAAAAAGAAGTTTTAAAAACTGACGTTTTTTTTTTTTGGGAGCAGTCATTTTAATGATGCATAAAGTGAAAAAGAAAAGTGAAATATTCCTTTAAATATGGTACCTGGGGGGTGTCGAAAGTATGCCTGTGAAGTGGCATGTGTTTCCCCTGTTTAGAACTGTCTCTGCACAAAATTACATTTGTAAAGGAATAAAATAAGCCATTTAAAACTGCTTGCGGCTTTAATGTCATGTCTTGTCCTGGCAATATGGATGAAAATCTTTGAGAAAAATGGCATGGCTACCCCATCCCCATCCCCCCCAGCCCCTTTGGGTCTTGTATGGATATTAAGGGGAACCCCGCACCCAATATAAAACCCTATACCTACAACCCTATATATACTCTGAACAGCAGTATACAGGCGGTGCAAACAAGACAGGGACTGTAGGTATATACTGTATGTATGTATGGACTGTTGGTGTATACTGTGCTGTGCTGGAGGCACACAAAACACACTAACTCCTGCAGATGGCCATTTGGTGACAACAGGGCAGATACAGTGTAAGGTGGTTTAGTGTGTACTGCTGTGCTATACTCACACAGCACACACACACACACACACACACACACACACACACACACACTAACTCCTGCAGATGGCTGGATTGGTAGAGAACAGCACGGAGAAGAACACACTATCCCTGCCTATTTTTCCTCTATCCCTACACTTTCCCCACAAGCAAAGGCTGAGAAGAACACACTATCCCTGCCTGATTTTCCTCTTTCCCTACACTTTCCCCACACAGAAATGATTCACATATAGTGAGTACATGTACAGTACACTGTCACTGTTCCTCAAGCCGGAACACACTACACGAGGCCGCCGGCGCGGCGTCCTTATATAGTGTGGGGCGTGTACTAAACCCCCGGAGCTATAATTGGCCACAGGCATCCTGCCTGTGGCCAATTATTGCTCTCCTCGTCACTGGCTCTACGATTGGCCAAGTATGCAGGGTCACAGTGCATGCTTGGCCAATCATCAGCCAGCAATGCACTGCGACTGGCGCAGTGCATTGTGGACCATTCGCATCACACGAATTTGATGCGAACGGCCCTCAGAGTTCTGCCCTCGACGAGTGGACAAACGGCCGATGTTCGATTTGAACATGGGTTCGAATCGAACACCGGGCCCATCCCTATTGGGGGGCTTTGGTGAGATATCAGCGGTCTAAACGGACCTCTGATGTTTCACCTTTTGAGACAGAGAAAGGAAATTGAGGACACAGCCCTCCATCTCCATCTATGAACCTTTAGCAGCATGAATAGACAGGAATAATTCAGAACAGAGCTTCCCGTTCATTCAATGGAAGCATAGGAAACACAATTCACTATGCTTCAGTTATGAAAGAACACTGAGTGAGTGAGTGATCAGGCACCGTTTCCATTCAGAAAAGGAAGGGGCTGGTAAATGACATATTTACCTGCCTCTTCCCCGGCTTTCCACCCTGAAAGCATCCCACTTCAACAGCCGGCAGGAGAGGGCGGTGTGACAGGGTGGTATTGTGACAAGAAAGGGGCAGTATGATAAGAGGAGGGCAGTATGATAGGAGGAGGATGGTGTGACAGGGGGGTATTGTGACAAGAGAGGGGCAGTATGATGGGCGCATTATGACAAGAGGAGGGCAGTATGATAGGAGGGGGGACGGTGTGACGGGAGTATTGTGACAAGAGAGGGGCAGGATGATAGGAGGAGGATGGTGTGACAGGGGGTATTGTGACAAGAGAGGGGCAGTATGATGGGCGCATTATGACAAGAGGAGGGCAGTATGATAGGAGGGGGGACGGTGTGACGGGAGTATTGTGACAAGAGAGGGGCAGGATGATAGGAGGAGGATGGTGTGACAGGGGGTATTGTGACAAGAGAAGGGCAGTATCACAAGAAGTGGGCAGTATTATCAGAGGGGATGGTGTGATGGGGGTATTGTAACAAGAGAGGGGCAGTATGATAGGAAAAGGGAGGGTGTGACGGAAGGTATTGTGACAAGAAAGGGGCAGTATGATAGGAGGAGGGCAGTGTGTTAGGGGGGAATATTGTGACAGATGGGAGGGTATTGTGACAAGAGGGGGCAGTGTGATGGGTATGGTGGGGCGGTGTAAAGGGGGGTAGTGTGACCGGTGGGGTGCAGTGTGATGGGGTATTGTGACAGAAGAGGGGCAATGTGACGGGGGAGTATGACAGGGCAGGTTGACAGGGGGGCCAGTGTGACAGGTGGGGGGCAGTATGACAGGTGGGGGGGGGCAGTGTGAAGGGGGTGCTGTAATATGGATATGTGATGGGAGCAGTAAGGCAGGGGGGCAGTGTGAAGCGGGCAGTGTGACAGGTAGGGGGGCAGTGTGAAAGGAGGAGGCAATATGAGGGGGGGGGGTAGTGTGATGGCTGAAGGGGCAGTGTGATGAGGAGCAGTATGACAGGGGGGCAGTGTGATAGGTAGGGGGCACTATGACAGGGGGCAGTGTGATAGGTAGGGGGCACTATGACAGGGGGCAGTGTGATGGCTGAAGGGGGGAAATATAATAGGGGTCAGTTGCAATTGCGACCCCTATAGTCACACCTCTGTAATTGGTATATTATTGTCCAGCATGGAATTACTGTGTGAATGAAAACAAATATGATGGGTATCAGATGTCTATTTCAGCAAGGAGATGTAATGTGTCCCACCGGCCTTCCGTACCTTCTAATATAGAGGCGTTTTTACAATGCTGCCAATATAGACAGTTAACCACTTGCTTACTAGGCACCTACCCCCCGCCCAGACCAATTTTCAGCTTTTAGCACGGTCACTCTTTTAGGCCCGTACACACGATTGGACTTTTTTGACAACCAACATGCAAATTAGCTGTTTTGGACCAACATCCGACCGTGTGTACGCTCCATCGGACCAACTTTTTCCAGGTTTCATCGGACTTTTGTTGGCTGTGCGAACGGACCAACTTTCTGCTAACAAAAGTCCGATGGACCAAAGTCTGATCGTGTGTACACAAAACCAACGGACTTTTGTACAAACCAATGCAGAACCAATGCAAAAGATCAGACAACAATACAGAAGTTGACCAAAGGTGGCGGTAAAGAGCAGAAAAACCAAGTGATTTGGTGAAAGTTGGCTGAAAAAGTCCTGCCGTGTGTATGCAATACCAACTAGGGGCAAACGCCCTTTGGACAAAAATCCACAGGAAAGTTGGTCCACGGTCCGATCGTGTGTATGAGGCTTTAGAACGACAATTGCACGGTCTTACAACACTGTACCCAAATTACATTTTTATCATTTTTTTTCCCACAAATTGAGCTTTCTTTTGGTGGTAATCACCTCTGGGTTCTTTTTTGTTAAAAAAAAATAAAAAAAGACCAAATTCTTTAAAAAAAAAAATACAAAACCGTTTTACATTTTGTTAATACATTTTTGCAAGCAGGTAATTTTTCTCCTTCATTTTTTTGTACGCTGATGAGGCTGCACTGATGGGAACCAATATGCGGCACTGGTGGGCACCGATGGGCATTGATAGGTGGCACTGAAGGGCACTAATAGCTGGCAGTGATGGGCACTGATGGGTGACACCGATAGGCAGCACTGATGAGGCACCACTGGTGGGCATTGATAGGTGGCCCCGATTGCTGGCACTGTTATCCACTGATTCATGGCACTGTGGGCACAGACCAATGTCTCTTGCACAGAAGCCGGTGATCGTCTTTTTTTTCCTCCTTATGCTGGTTAGCATGAGGAAAAACAAAACAAAACAAAAAAAAATTACAGATCTTCTGTTTACATCACGTGATCAGCGGTCATTGGCTGACAGCTGATTATGTGGTAAGGGGTCGGGATCAACCCCTTACTCTGATCTGTGATCACCTGAGTCTCATTGACTCAGTGATCACGGCATGTGCCCTGCAGGGGGTGCACGGGTAACATGCAAAGGAGAGGACGTCTATTGACTTCCTCCCAGCAAAGTAGGTCTGCGCTGCAGCCGTCTTTCGGCGGCTATATCGCGGATCTGAAGGGGTTGAAAGGTGTCCTTATTCTTGCTGTACTGGTATCATCTCAGGAGATGTGAAACATACTTACATTGTGACTTTGTGGGTAGTAATATCCCATAATAGCCATCCAGAAATGTGTATTCGGCTTTTCTATTGGCTGAACTATTTATGACAGGCAATGAATCTGATACTATTAGCGAGGATAGATATCTGCTTGCTATTCTCATTACTTAAGCCTGGACTTGAAGGGTTTATGATGACTATTAGAGTCAGACTGGGATGTGTATTGTGTTCTACTAATGATTTTTATGATGAATAAATCAAAGGGTTGCCTGTCCGCCATGCTTTGTTGTGCTGTTGGTTGATTTGGGTAAGAGGTTCTGCTGTGTCCTATCAATGGACTGATAAGGATGTTTTGGAATGCAGATAAAAGTTTGTGAATTGCAGGGCGTGGCCTGACGCAGCATGGAGTAGGAGGTGTGTGCCCTGAGCTTCATTCATTACTCCTTTAAAACTTCATCCTGCACTCCACAAAATCCAGCATCCACCTGTAAAACCTGCCTGGGGGCTTTCCACACACCCTGACTAACCTCTAAAGGCCTTCAGCCACATGGCCGCCCAAACGGAGCGGCGATCTCTCACGCGGCGTCCGCCACATTCAGGAAAGTCCCCGGCTTCGGCCTACTCCCGGAGCTCGAGGCCATTTTGGTACACCCGAATCTCCGGCCGGTGCTGTATTCGGACCCGGTGGCCTTCTGAATCACCCCACACAGCACTGAAAACATATAAAACTTCACCCCAGACCCCTGAGGTATGTCACAGACAAAAATCGCAGAACGCGGAGGCGGCAAAACTTGAACAGTACCGCAGACAGGAAAGGGAAGACATGGAGGAAGATGGCGCTCCTGAGAAGGTAGGGGGGAGAGAACGAGAGCCAGGTGACACTGACAGACTGCTTGAAGCGGTCACTCTTTGCAGAACCTCCCTTACAGCGCAAATTGAGGAGGTTAAGATGGACATTTCCCTTATTAGGCAGGACTTCCAAAAGCTCAGAGACCGGGTAAAGGAGACAGAGACCAGGCTGGGCACAATGGAGGACGCCATTCCGCCCCTACAGACATCTTCAGACCGCATGCAACAGCAAATACACCAACTCCTCACTAAGCAAGATGACATGGAGAACAGGCTGAGAAGATGTAATTTGCGCCTTATAGGTCTGCCAGAGAGGACTGAAGGAAAGGACACTACCACGTTCTTAGAACAACTCCTAATCACCACCTGGGGGAGAAGGCTTCTCCCCCATGTTCACAGTGGAGTGAGCACACCGCATGCCAGCCAGACCCCCCCCCCCCCCACAGGGAGCCCCCCCCCGCACATTTATAGCTAAACTCCTTAACTATAAAGACCAAGATGCAGCTCTGAGAAAGGCAATATCCCAGTGGGGAATGTTAAAGTAGCCATTTTCCCAGACTTCTCAGCAGAGGTACAACGCCGCTGCCAGAACTTTATGGAGGCCAAACGCAGGCTGAGGCATCAACATTATAAATATTCCATGCTCTTCCCTGCCCGCCTCAGAGTGAAACATGATGGCCGTGCAGTCTGAGGATCCGGAAGAAGTTATTTCCTGGCTGGAGCGCCATGCTATCCCTGAAAGAGCCGATTGATGGAGTCCCAGGTATACAGCTCAGACTTTGTGCTCACAATCATTTCTAGTGCTATTTTTTTCCCAGAATCCCATAACTGTACTGTTCCCCGGAATCCCATGGAACTACCCACTTATGGACATGGAACATCCTGTGCCACACACAGCAAGCTCCTGCATGCTATATGAAACCAGCTATACACCAATGTGAGTACAGAACACAAAACCCCAGACACTTGCTATACAGGAGGAGTCCTATTATCCCTATACCCACTACATTACTGGAACCCTACATACTACCCTAGACCATGCTGATCACAGGAGCTCCAGAGATACAGGAGTCCTACCAGCCACATACATTGTGCAGTGAGACTTTGCCCCACACACCACTGGGAGTCGCCATTATGTTTGCTGAAGTTTTTTCTGGAGCTTGACCGATAACTTTGGTTCACATTAACCTATTGATATGGGAGACATCCCTTGACCTATTCAGAGTCCAGAGAATCAACCAGTTGTACTACCTTCTCTACATAATTTGGAAGATGGAGTATTTCCCAGTTGGAACACACAAGTTAAAGAGGGGTATCCATAAAAAAAAAAAGTAAAAGTCAGCAGCCACAAATACTGCAGCTGCTGACTTTTAATAATCGGACACTTACCTGTTCCAGCGATCCGGGGGGGGGAATGGCGATCGAAGCTCCCTCTGCATGGATATTACAGTGGGGGAGATGGTGTGGATATTACAGTGGGGGAGATGGTGTGGATATTACAGTGGGGGAGATGGTGTGGATATTACAGTGGGGGAGATGGCGTGGATATTACAGTGGGGACTATATAGTGGTGGAATTTTCACAGGTTTTTGCAAATAAAATTATTATTTGCTGATCCGAAAAATTATCTGATCCGTGACTCTGATCCGAGGATCGATCCGATCTGTGAGTTTTTTGATCCGTTGCACCCCTATACGTGATAGAATCAGGCTCATGAGGGATGGAACGAGGGGAAAAATAGACAAACCATACTATATAATTACAGGAAAATATGGGACTAATGCCCCATGCACACGATCGGAAATTCCGACCGTGTGTATGCTCCATTGGACTTTTTCCGGCGGAATTTCCACCAGCAAAAGATTGAGAGCAGGTTCTCCATTTTTTCAGACAGAAAAAGTTGACGCATGCTCAGAAGCATTGAACATTTTCTCGGCTCGTCGTAGTGTTGTACGACACCGCGTTCTTGGCGGTCGAAAGTTCAGAGAACTTGTGTGACCGTGTGCATGCAAGCCAAGCTGGAGCGGAATTCCGTCTGAAAAACCATTCAAGATTTTTCCGACGGAAATTCCACTCGCGTGTACGGGGCTTTAGCTTATTCCAAACTCGAAATTCCACGACACAACGATTACATGCCCATATGGCATAACAAAAATGTACCCGAATTTACCAAAATACATGACACAAGCATATGGTCCAAGCAGGGAGTATTTTATCTACATCACATCCTAAAAAAGGACGGACACGTCAAAACTTTCAATTCACTTAGAGAAGAATTTCCAATCCAAAACCGATTTTTTTTTTTAGATTTCTACAACTCTGCCATGCGACACAATCTCAATTCCCTGACTTCGTCCCACACCCTACACCCAATGTCATTATGGCAGTGATTAAGAGCACAGACCCTCACAAACTAATCTCAGCATTTTACAATATGCTCTCAACCCCCATTTCAACCAAAATAGCATATGATCTGACACCCAGATGGGAATGAGAAGTGGGATCAATTGAGGATGAGGAGTGGGAGGAGGTACTGTAAGGCTGTATCCCCCAAACTATCTGATCGGCTATCACAGCTTTATATTCTACATAGGGCACACCTCACACCCCTAATGCTGTGTACACACGATCGGACATTCCGACAACAAATGTTCAATGTGAGCTTGTTGTCGGAATTTCCGACCCTGTGTAGGCTCCATCGGCCAATTTTTTATTGGAATTGCCGACAACAAAAATTTGAAAGCTGATTCTCAAATTTTCCGACAACAAAATCCGTTGTCGGAAATTCTGATCGTGTGTACACAATTCCGACGCACAAAATGCCACGCATGCTCGGAATCAAGCAGAAGAGCCGCACTGGCTATTGAACTTAATTTTTCTCGTCACGTCGTACGTCACCGCGTGCTTGATGTTCGGAATTTCCGACAACATTTTTGTGACCGTGCGTATGCAAGACAAGTTTGAGCCAACATCCGTCGAAAATAAATTCCACGGTTTTGTTGTCGGAAATGTCCGATCGTCTGTACGCGGCATTAGAGTGGCAAGATACAAAACGCACTCAATCTACAACATGTCTGATGTGTGGACGAGAGACAGGCACATTTTTCCATATGATCTGGACATGCCCCAAGATGCAAGGCTTGTGGAAGCAAATCGTGACATTTCTGCATGATACAATGGGCTCACCCCTAGCATTAGACCCAAAACAATGCCTCCTTGGAATATTACCAGATACAATTGATAAATATACAAAAATATTTCTTCATGAGACACTATTTTCAGCCAGGAAAATTATAGCCAAAAAAAAAAAAAAATTGAGAAATTAGACAAACACCTCCCAAGATAGTAGAATGGAAATTGGAAGTAAATAATACCCTGCCATACAAGAAGTGTATATATATTAACAGAGGTTGCCCAAACAAATATAACAAAGGTATGGGACTGTGGTGGATATTCCACTACACTCTTGCGCTAATAAGTGCCCTTCCACCATGATGGTATAATGCAGCCTTTTGATCCATGTCTCCCCATAGTCCCCCTTTCCCCAGTAAAACAGACATTACCACATTTTTACGTCGTCATCTCAGCATGACTGCCTTTCTGAGCAATCCCCCTTGCTTTTTATTCCCAACATCACAGAAGCTATGACAAACAGGAAGCGATGTTTACAACAGCCAATCGCTTCATCAATACAAAATGACAACACAGGAAATGACCAAATAAACTCAAGACCCACCTCTTCTAGAAGCTCGACAACCAAATACCAATACAGCGCCTTGAGGTGATTCAGTTCGCATTGTAGCGCTATACAAGTTATTCATTCATTCATTCATTCATTCAAGGATGTAACACAGGATATGATTTTCAACACAGGAAATACAACAACCAATGGAAGACTACAGGAGTCTTATGGGCGTGTCTGAGCAGAGACAGGGTGCATGCATGTTTTTAGAAGCCACATGGCTTTCTAACATGGACTCCGTCTCCGACCATAACAACCCAAAAGACTCCTGTATTTCCGCTGATAGGAATCCTTATTCTATGTTGTTCGAGAACAACGCATACCTGGACTATTCTACTGCCCTTGTGGGCGAGAGATTAATCAACAGGTGTACACTCATGGGGCCACAAATATGTTGATCAGGCACACAGGGGGCGACACGAGCGCACACTCGTTAAACGGATAATGTCTTTGCAGAGCAAACACGCCCCCACCAGACGATCGTTCTGTGCATCGCAAAGGGGCCCTTAGCTGACAGACATGTCCCCACTCCGCAAACACTTCTCTACATCCCCAAGGAGCTTTTCACTCCCAAACGGATGTCAACCAGCGTCATTCTGCCCCAGTCAGCTCTTTAGAGCGGACTGCGGGAGCGCTAACACTGGGAGACTCTTATGACAATACATATTAAAATACATCTTCATAAAATGTCCACAACAGGACCGCTGGCTACAAGAGTCTGATACCTGTGTGTAGTAAAACCATATCAGTTTGGAATGAATACTCAGACACATGCCTCTCTATATAATCTTTATTTGTAATATAAGCAATTTATAGAACATATCCACATGGCAAAAACAATCGTGTGTAGACAATTCCAATGGACAAAGTGTCACGCATGCTCAGTATAAATTAAGAGACGAAAGCTATTGGCTACTGGCACATTTATACTCCCGACGTACGTGTTAAACGTCACCTTGTTCAGAACAATCAGATTTTCCGACAACTGTGTGCGACCGTGTGTATGCAAGACAAGTTTGACCCAATGTCCAACCGTGTGTACGGGGCATAAGTGTTTGTGAAATCTTACACCACAAAATGTACTCAGCCAATGAAAGGTAATGACTCCATTTTTATTTTTCTACTGCTATCAATGGTCAACACGGTACAACACTCCATCCATGTCTTTGGTGATCTCTGATCTCCTTATCAACTGTTTCTTCCATGATGAAGATCAGCCATGGAGTATATCTGAGGTGTATATCAGGGTGTGCTTCTTCCCCACATGAGAGCTGTGATGTCCAGCAACATTCATATAGAAGACATTTCCCGCACTCAAGGCACTAATACACCTCGAGGGTTGTGTGGGATCCCTGATGTACAGGAAGACAGGACTTCAGTGAGGAACAATTCCCTCACTCAGGACAGGAAAGTGGCTTCTCCCCATGTGGGATCTCTTATGTTTGTAAAGAGCAGACATCCTTGAAAAACATTTCCCGCACTCAGGACAGGAATACGGCTTCTCCCCCGTGTGAGATCTCTGATGTGTGCAAAGATCATACTTCCGTGAAAAACATTTCCCGCACTCAGGACAGGAATATGTGTGAGATCTCTTATGTGTGGCAAGATCGGACTTCACTGAAAAACATTTCCCGCACTCAGGACAGGAATACGGCTTCCCCCCAGTGTGTAATCTCTGATGTCTGTGAAGATGGGACTTCACTGAAAAACATTTCTCACACTCAGGACAGGAATACGGCTTCTCCCCCGTGTGAGTTCTTTTATGCACATTAAGATTGGTTTTAAAAGGGAAACACTTCCCGCACTCAGTACAGGCAAACCTCTTATGTGTTGGAAAGACGGCAAAGTCCCTCACAGTCTGAGGTTCCTCAGGATAAGAGGAATACGATGGTCCATCTACACTGTGTGGTGCCGGATGGACATTTGAGGTAGTCGGGTTTTCTCCTGGACTATACTGTGTGATGTCCTCATCTTCTACTTTACAGTCTGGAGACAAAGTGAGACAATCCTCTGAGGTTTTCCTCATCTCCCGTCCATCTACTAAAATAGAAAGAAAAAGATTATTACTAGACATGAGCTGATTGGTTCCCCTAAACCAGGACTCCGCCCACATCAGGCAGCTTTGTCTCTGAGGATCTTACAATTCCACCCTCAAGGTAACTAGTAAATGGGTCCTCTGATCTCCTACCAGTTCATTTCTTTATTCATGGACCTTAGTCAGAGAGTGAGGAAACAACGAGAACTGTCTTTTATAGGAGTGACAGTGATGAGGGGATTATAGGACGAGTGTCCCCTCCCCCTCTATCACTCATTGTCATCTTCCCAACACAAGAAGTCCTGCACTTCCTTATTTAGTCCATAATTTAGTCATGAAGAACAGCGGGGCTGAGCCCCACCAGAGGTCAGAGAGTGAGGATGGGGGGAGAACAACTAAGATGAAGACTGGACTGATCCTGAAGACCCCCATCATTGGGTTATTGACTCCTCCCTCATTATCACTTTCTGTTTAAGTTTCCAAAGTTTGAGGATGCTATCACATTATTATCAACATGTAAAAGTCTGTGCTCCAATCAAATCATCAGATATAAAATGTCCAGCTGGTAGGAAATTTATATTCCTATATTTCCTATTTTTTTTATATATCACTCTCCCCTCTGCTATTTATATATAGCAGAGGGGAGAGAGCAGAAGTCAGGACTATGTAATGTACAACATATTGTATAAGATAAAACAGATAGGACTATACAGTATCGGAATGATGTAATGTACAACAGAGTATAACTTGCAGGGGTCAGGAGTATGTAATGTACAACACAGAGTATATAGTGAAGGGGGCAGAACTATGTAGTGCATTTACTGTTAATGACCCACCTGTGCTGATCTTTGATGTCCCCGTTATTCCATCCACCTCCGTAGACTGTTGATCATCTCTCACATATGTCTCTTCTTCTTCTGCTTTAACATCAACTTTCATATCTATCAGATCTTCACCCTAAACCAAGAGAAAGATCAATAGTAACATCTGTATGACATACGCTTTATTATTGTGACATTACCAAAAAGAATCCACATATCATTTCCACAAGTCCATGTTCTAGATGTTTCATCCCACCAACCTTGTAACAGTGAGGGATGGTGTGATCTTCCTGTGTGGAATCTCGGGAATACAGAGGACGGGGACATCTCTCTGGTGGGTTCCTGGTATTAGGTGGCTCCATCATATCCTTGTGTCCTTCTGAAAACTCCTCCATCACTCCATACTCCTCATCCTCCTCTTTATACTCTTCTTTTACAACAATATTATCATCCCCGAGGTTTCCACTCTGAATATATAATAAAATGACATCAGTGGTAACAATGCAGATAATGTACAGATCCTAATGATACTATCAGTGATTGTTCCTCATCTACCTGATGATGGTGGGGGATGGTGTGATCTTCCTGTGTGGAATCCCGGGAATACAGAGGACGGGAACATCTCTCTGGTGGGTTCCCATTACTGGATCCATCTGTAGGAAACACACACACTGACTGAATACATTGTTTCTATGTGTTTATCAGATGATGGGGGATCTAGGTGGAGCCTCCGTACTGCTCTCTCCTTTACAATAAAGTCTCCTCTTACCTGGTGATGTGAGGGGCGGCTGATTGTCCATCATGACGTCCTTGTAGAGATCCTTGTGTCCTTCTAAATACTCCCACTCCTCCATGGAGAAATAGACAGTGACATCCTGACACCTTATAGGAACCTGACACACACAATGATACAGTCACCATCCAGACACATCCCTTGTCTGTTACTGGATAATGTCCCAGAATTCCCAGAATCCTCCTCACCTCTCCTGTCAGCAGCTCCATCATCTTCTTGGTGACTTCTAGAATCTTCTCCATGTTGTGTCTCTCATGTTTTAGGGAGTCACAAGGAGGCACTGTGATGGTCATATGATCACCTGACTTCAGAAGAGGAAATCTCTGTATTGAGGAACCAATAAGAATATAATGTTAGAATCCCAGAATCCTCCTCACCTCTCCGGTCAGGTCTGTGTTTTATTAATAGAGATAAGAGTGTTGTCATGTGACCTCCCAGAATCCTCCTCACCTCTCCGGTCAGCAGGTAGATGATCTCCAGGGTGAAGTTTAGTATCTTCTCAGTCATGTGACTCCGGTCCTCCTCCATCCTCATTGGTGCCCTCATTTGATCTATACAGGTCTCCTTGTAGACGGATAACTTTGCTAAATGAAAAGTAAGAATTATTTGGATGGTATTGGTCACACAATAATAGGATGTGGATGTGAAGGGGGGATAGGAGATTGGCTCTACATTAAACCACCTCAATACTGGACACTTTTACCCCCTTCCTGACCAGGCCAATTTCAACACTCTCACACCTTGAATGACAATTACTCATTCGTGCAACACTGTAGCCAATTGAAATGTTTTTTTTTTTTTTATTTTTTTCAGACAGATAGAGCTTTCTTTTGGTGGTATTTAATCCACACAAGGTTTTTAGTTTTTTTGCTATATAAATTTAAAAATATAGCAGAAAAAGTGGCCGCACTCCAACCATCTCTTTATTAATAACAGTCCATACAGCAAAAATGATAAAAACGGATCTCTAACAAGTTTCACACCGTAACTACTGGTGCTTACTCATAGTTGAATCTTAAACAAACAAATAGCAATGGCTTATATATACACACACAAACATACAACGTGGGCTGTCAGCGAACTTTGGCTGTATGTAGAGCACACAGCCAAATTTCCTGTTTCTAATATAAACAGCCATTTCCGTCTTAATGATATAATGACTTACCTTTAGATCGTATGTCTCCCCTTTACCTATTTACCCACTCATCCACAGACATCATCAGCATTCCTACATCCTCATGCCAGCCTGGCCTGGATGCTTCTCAGCAGCCCGCCTGACAGGTCTTTTATAATGGAGGGCACCTGGCTGACAACCGCCCCCTTGACGCACAGGGACGTCGTCATGGGGAATTCCCTGATGGCTTTCCCCATGACGTCAGAGGGGGGCGGGGTCACCAGGTGCCCTCCGTTTTAAAGGACCTGTCAGATGGAGAGGAGCCTCACACAGCGCGAGCCTCCCATTGCGCGGAGCGGCCCAAGAAGACACCGACACCGACGGAAGAAGATGCTGGACGAGAAGGACGAGAAGACAGCGCAAGAAGAAGCGGATCGGAGGAAGAAGAAAATGGAAGAAGAAGATGGAAGAAGATGAAGGAAGGAGAAGATGAAGAAACCGAAGGATGAAGAAAGACGAAAGAAGATTTTAATAAAGGAATTGTCAAAGACTGTCTCCTGGTACGGTTCAGGCGAGGGAGGGGGGGGCGCTCTCGTCCCCCCTCTTTTCCTGCGGCCTGCCAGGTTGCGTGCTCGGATAAGGTCTGGTATGGATTTTGAGGGGACCCCACGCCATTTTTTTTTGGCTAGGTTCCCCTTAAAATCCATCCCTCAAGGGTCTGGTATGGATTTTGAGGGGACCCTACGCCACTTTTTTTTTTTTGGCTGGGGTTTCCCTTAATATCCATCCCAGACCTGAAAGGCCTGGTTATTGAATTTGGGGGGACCCCTCTGGTTCCCCAGTAAAGAGACATCACCAACATTCTTAAGTTCTCAAAATCGGTCAGCATGACTGATCTTCTGACCCGAGCATTTCCTTTTATTTACATATCACCAGGAAGCCACACCCTAGAGGGTGTGCCTCCAACAGCTAAATGCCTCCTACAAAGCTTGTAACCTCACAGGAGCAACATAGGATGTGAATGACCATATAAAAGGACATGACCAAATAAAAACATGATACAGGATATGACAATACAGAAAGGTGGTGTCTTCACAGACAGCCAATCAGACATTTGTTTCCCTTCAAAAGAATAAATCACAGACATGTATACATTCAAATAGACTAGCAAACTGACTAAATGCTTCATTAACCAATGACTACAGTTCCTCATGGATGGGAGATTATCTGCAGATGTACGTCATGGCACCCCAAATATGTTGATCAGGCATACAGGGGTGACAAAAATGCAGACCCACTAAAACCGATAAAATGTGTCTGCAGGGTGAACAAATCCCCCAGACGATCGTTCCGTGCATCGTGCAGGGGCCCCTCGCTGGCGGACATACCCCCACTCCGCAAACACCTCTCTCTCTAAACAGGAAGTTTACCACTACCTAACAGGTCTCAACCAGCGTCAGTCTGCCCCAGTCAGCTCTTTAGAGCAGGCTGGGATAGAACAAAAACTGGGAGACTCTTATGACAAAAATACATCTAAAACATCTTCTAGACACGTGCAATTCGCTTAGTTCCTAATTCGTTTAACGAATTTTGACAAATTCTTTAATTCCGAATTTCCGAAATTTCTAATTTCCGAATTTCGCATTTTCCGATTTCCGAATTTCGGGATTTCCGAATTTCGTATTTTCGGATTTCCGAATTTTGGGATTTCCGGATTTCCAAATTTCTGATTTTTAAATTTCCGAATTTCGGAATTCCGAATTTGGAAAATTCAAAAATTAGAAAAATTGAAAATCTGAAAAAAAAAAAAGAGAAAATCTGTTAAAAACTAAATAATAACCAACTATTAAATTATAGGTATTGGAATTCCCTTTCTATATATTCTTTATTTTCATTTTCTCCAAACATTTTATCCTTTACACTCATAATTAACCCATTTGCATATATTTAATCACTGTTTTTCCCCACCCTCCCTCTTCCCCACCTTCTAAAAAAAAAAAAAAAAAAAAAAAAAAAAACTCCTACCCCATCTCGCTCACTCCTTCCTATCTCCACCAGCACTACCTTCCGTTATCTTTAAGTATCTCTCCGTTTTACTGAACTCCAACTATTGTTGCCATGTCCTCTGATGTTTCCCCTCTAGATCATCTGTCCTGTATATCGACTCTTCTATAATTCCCTTTCAAATTTGTCTGTTAGTGAACGTAACGAGTACGAATTTATCCAAAGTTACGAATTATCTGAAATAACGAATGCCGCATCTAACCAAATGGAACGCAACGATCTAATAATAATAAATAACAATAATAATAAAACCTTTTTATTATTAATTTGTTCCGTTCCATTTGTTTAGATGTGGCATTCGTTATTTCAGATAATTCGTAACTTCGGATGAATTCATACTCGTTAATTTAATAGTTAGTTATTAATTAAACTGATTTTCTCTCTTTTTTCAGATTTCAGAATTTTGTATTTTTGTATTTCCGAATTTCCGGAAATTCGGAAATTCGAAAAATTGAAATGTGAAAATTCCCGAAATGTCTGAATTCCCGAATTTTCAATTTTCCGAATTTCCAAAAAAAGCAAAAAAAAAAACGAATAAAACGAAAATGAACAAATTTTTTGTCAGTGCACATGTCTAACATCTTCATAACATTTTCCCCAACAGGGCTTAATTGAAAGTTTGAAAAGATTGAAAGATTGGCATACACCCATTGCAGGTGGCAATCTGACTTTGATTAATACTAAGATAAATCAGCTGGAGCCATGATTTTCATAGGTGCCATGACAGTCTCTTTCTTGGTGATGCAATTTAGGCAATAAACCCCAAAGCCTTACTTTAGTAAATACATTTCATAATATAAGGATTTGCCAGTAAAAAGCACACCTCACCTAAAAACAGAAAATAAACAGTAAAACCATCAAAAGAAACAAAAGCACGTGTACATATGTTCATTGAAGCTGGAGGACGTGCAACACTTGTGAAAAACCCTCACATAAAATTATACAAGTATCAAAATATTAACATGTTATGTATACATATATCTCATCGGTCTAATATCCCATACATGGAAATTGTCTCGCAAGGTTTTCAACACAAAAATTCCTCCAGCAAAATGCAGAACATTCCTAACACCGTTATAAGGCTTCATCTCTCATAATGCTAACATTTTTATCTATCTCCTAGAAATAAATCTGCTAAATACAAAGTATTTTCATTTAAGAGAATATGTATGTGCATTAGGGCAGTGGTCCCCAACCTTTTTGGTACCGGGGACCAGCTGGGTGGAAGAAATTTGTGCCAAGGCCCGTGGGGGGGGGGGGGGGGATTTTGCTGGCAATTTATCGGGGCAATAGCTGGTGTTCTGCTGTTGGTACTTCAATCATCACGCCACCATGGTTGGTATGGTGTCAGAATGATTGATTTACATTGTAATATAAATGAAATAGTTCAACTCACCATAATGCAGAATCAGTGGGAGCCCTGAGTGTGTCACTTTCCACGTCGCCTGCCACCAGATGAGAAATGCCACTTGCCAAGCTGCCTGCCACCAGATGAGAAATGCCACTTGCCACGCTGCCTGCCACCAGATGAGAAATGCCACTTGCCACCAGATGAGGAATGCCACTTGCCACCAGATGAGGAATGCCACTTGCCACCAGATGAGGAATGCCACTTGCCACCAGATGAGGAATGCCACTTGCCACGCTGCCTGCCACCAGATGAGGAATGCCACTTGCCACGCTGCCTGCCACCAGATGAGGAATGCCACTTGCCACGCTGCCTGCCACCAGATGAGAAATGCCACTTGCCACGCTTGCCTGCGACCAGATAAGGAATGCCACTTGCCACGTCACCTGCCTGTGCCACCAGATGAGGAATGCCACTTGCCACGTTTGCCTGTGCCACCAGATGAGGAATGCCACTTGCCACGTTTGCCTGTGCCACCAGATGAGGAATGCCACTTGCCACGCTTGCCTGCCACCAGATGAGGAATGCCACTTGCCACGCTTGCCTGCCATCAGATGAGGAATGCCACTTGCCACGTCACCTGCCTGTGCCACCAGATGAGGAATGCCACTTGCCACGCTTGCCTGTGCCACCAGATGAGGAATGCCACTTGCCACGCTTGCCTGCCACCAGATGAGGAATGCCACTTGCCATGTCACCTGCCTGTGCCACCAGATGAGGAATGCCACTTGCCACATCACCTGCCTGTGCCACCAGATAAGGAATGCCACATCACCTGCCAGTGCCACCAGATGAGGCTTGTCACTGCATTGGTGACACTGGTTTAGTGGTCTTTCTTCAGTGAGGAGAGCAGAGATGCGGGGCGGGCGGTGAGAGATGATATCAT
Organism: Lithobates sylvaticus; assembly: GCA_028564925.1. Lineage (NCBI taxonomy): Eukaryota > Metazoa > Chordata > Amphibia > Anura > Ranidae > Lithobates > Lithobates sylvaticus. Next base: position 580,125,223 of record CM053028.1, on the reverse strand, counting down.
CTCTCTGCTCCCCGCCGCACCTCCGACATTCTTTATGCTGTGAGGGCGGAAGAGCAGTAAAACTAGGCGGGCGGTGAGAGATGATGTCATCTCTTTGCTCCCCGCCGCACCGCCGACATTCCGCACACTGAGGGCGGAAGAACGGTGATGCTAGGCGGGCGGAGAGAGATGTCATCTCCGCTCGCCTGCCCGCTTTCCTCTCTGATCCATCGGTGCCTTACAGCCCCTGCCGCGGCCCGGCTGCAAAGACGCTACGGCCCGGGGGTTGATGACCCCTGCATTAGGGGATAAGGAGGAGGGACGTAGTTGTGGTAACAAAAAATGCTAATATAAAAGTATGGCGTTTAAATATATACACACACACACACATACAGGTGCACAAAATGTTCAAAAATATTTTATAACCAGTGTAATGGTACAAATTACCGCTTCCACTGGCATAAAGCCAAAGTAGAGTGTTGGACGGCAATCACCATTGTCTGAAAAACAACTACCGTATTTATCGGCGTACAACACGCACCCCAAGTTTAGGAGGACATTCTAAGGAAAAAAGTTTTAGGAGGGAAGTTTAGGTAAGAAAAAAAAAAAAACACGTACATTTAGGCGTCATTTGCAGCTTGCCCAGAGCCAATTGCAGCCTTGCCCAGCGCCAATTGCAGCCTTGCCCAGCGCCAATTGCAGCCTTGCCCAGCGCCAATTGCAGCCTTGCCCAGCGCCAATTGCAGCCTTGCCCAGCGCCAATTGCAGCCTTGCCCAGCGTCATTTGCAGCCTTGCCCAGCGTCATTTGCAGCCTTGCCCAGCGTCATTTGCAGCCTTGCCCAGCGTCATTTGCAGCCTTGCCCAGCGCCATTTGCAGCCTTGCCCAGCGCCAATTGCAGCCTTGCCCAGCGCCAATTGCAGCCTTGCCCAGCGCCAATTGCAGCCTTGCCCAGCGTCATTTGCAGCCTTGCCCAGCGTCATTTGCAGCCTTGCCAAGCGTCATTTGCAGCCTTGCCCAGCGCCATTTGCAGCCTTGCCCAGCGCCATTTGCAGCCTTGCCCAGCGCCATTTGCAGCTTGCCCACGTTTAAATTTGCCGCCTAGAAAGACGGAGCTAGCGCCGCCGGAAAACACAGAGCTAGCGCCGCCGGAAAACATAGAGCTAGCGCCGCCGGAAAACACAGAGCTAGCGCCGCCGGAAAACACAGAGCTAGCGCCGCCGGAAAACACAGAGCAGACGGCTCGGCTCCGCTCGCAGTTCTGCCTCCCTGCTGTTTCGGAAGCGAGCGCAGGGAGGCTTGACTGCAAGCGGAGCCGAGCAGTCAGATCGGTCTTTTTCGTTGGCGCTCGGTTTTTTCCAGCGGCGTTCGTTTTATAACATGCACCCACGACTTTTTTTATACGCCGATAAATACGGTAATTATGCACCCTATTAGGAAAAAACAAACAAAACAGCGTACAATAACTGGTGCGGAGGTGATCAGGGACACGATAAGGTGATCGGGGACACAATTACACATATTACTAGAACTTAACTCTAAAATGAAGAGAATGTTTCGGCCCCATAAATGGGAAATGTTCTGACCCTGAAGGGGTTAATCTACAAATAATAAATATTCGGGCAGCGCTTGCTCTATAGACAAAATATCTGAATCCACAACACGATAGTTCCAATAAAACTTTGATAACAAAGTGTCAGACAACTCCTGGGGTAACCTGGCAGCACTTACTCAGATAACCCCCCGGCTGTAGATGACTAGGTGTGCTGGGCCCTGTAGTCCCACAGAGTTCATGGTGCCTGTGGACCAATAGACGCCGCCATAGCAGAAAATGGGGAATGGTGGCATAAGGAGCAGAGGAACTTATCCACCACCAGGGTCTCAGTCACAGGTACTCCAGTGAATGGCGGGACATCTTTTTGATAAAAATCCCCCCCACTTGGGGTTCACCATCTCATCTCCCCCAAAATCCTGTCCCTTTCAGACTCCTAGTGTGAGACTCATCATAGCATCACTGGAGGGGCGCTGATCATTCCTGTGTAAAATCTTTCAGAAATCTTTCGGGCTGAAACAATTAATTGATAAAAAGCGATAATAAAAATCGTTGACAACGATTTTCATTATCGATTAATTAGTCTAACGGCACTCACCTTCCTCTCTGCCGGCCCCCCCTCCATCCCAGTGTTAGAATCCCGCGCACAAGCTGGCGGCGCTGCCGTACTCTCATGAGAATACAGCGGCGCTCATGTGACCAGGCACGTCCGCCTCTCTCCTCCTCGCTAATGTCAGCTCCCCCCCCCCCCCCAGATATTCTCAGCCCGCCCACAGAGGTGGGTGGATTAGTGCCCCATCATTGGTCTTGCTGGGATAAAAAATTTCATATTACTTTTTTTTTTTAAGATTATATCCAATCAATCAAAAACAATAATTGGCCAACTAATAGTTTTTTTGAAAATAATTGTTACTTGCACCCCTAGAAATCTTCCCTAATCCCGACCTTTAATTATAATTTCATTCCCCCCACATACAATGTCTGTAACCGACATTTACTGACATCAATAACTCCCCTCGTGGTACAGACCATAAATTCCCTCATTGTAATATACGGGGTTATTCTACATTTCCACACTATATATGTGTGTATCATCATCTGCTGGAGATAAAAGACATCACAGTGACTATGGAGGAAGAGGACGGACATGACGGGGGGGGGGGGGGTTACTGGGTGTAAATAGAAAATAAGATCTTATTACCTCCTCTGCTGCCACTTCCAGCAATGTCTTCTCTCTACTTCCTACCGACTCACCTCTCACCTGGAACTTCCTATTTATACCTGACATCACTTCCTGTCTGTCTGACACCACTTCCTGTCTACCATAGAGACTTCCTGTCTGGGTAGAGGTGAGATCACCACCTTGTGGATCTCAGAGGAACTGCACCCCCGAGAAACATCTCATAGTGTAAACACGGCCTTGTGCTGTGTGTGTATGTACTGTATATCCTTATAGATGGGGTCATCTCCACTCCCACCAAGGGGGATAGAAATATATTACTGCTCGGGGGGAGGGGGGAGACATTTTGGCCCCTTTGATTTTGCAGTAAAATTGATGTCAGATTTAGTCATGTAGAACATCTGTTATATGGATACAAAGATCCCCAGCCGATAGTAAAGGGTGGAAATGGCTCCTGATCCCCAGATTTGGGCAATTATGTCACCAATATAAATAGAATAAAACCTGCGCTATGTGTAACAACTCAAATACCTACAGAAATAACTTATACCGGACTGCTGCTGTAACAAAGGTAAGTATTCCCTTTATCACCTAGAAGAGCATTATGTGTCACAGCACTGTCCTATTGTGTGTGCACATAAATCATCACAAATACACTAAAATATGTGGAGACATTCATATATAAAGTGCTAGGGGCTCAAATAATATTCCCTGCAGATCTACTGCTTCCACTTTACACCTACTTCACTGATCTTATGTTTATTGATAGATTAAATAAACTGATCCATGATCATAGACACTCAGAGCTCCGCCTCTTCATACACACTCAGAGCTCCGCCTCTTCATACACACTCAGAGCTCCACCTCTTCATACACACTCAGGGAGGAGAAAAAGGGGAAGGATATACAGTACATACACACACAGCACAAGGCTGTGTTCACACTACGAGAGCTTTCTTGAGCTGCAGTTCCTCTGAGCTCCACAAGGTGGGGATCTCACCTCTACCAAAACAGGAAGTCTCTATGGAATACAGACAGGAAGTGATGTCAGTTACTGGCAGACATTCCATTTGGAAGGACGTAGAGAGAGAAGACACTGCAGGTTCTGGTGGCAGAGGAGGTAATATGTAGATTAACCCCTTCAGGGGGATCAGTTGATGATTAATATATTTTGTTTCCAAAGCTGGTCATACATGGTTCAGTTTTATCGTTCAGCCAGCGGGATGAGAGGAAAGAACTGAAGTGATTCCCCCATCCACACATTGGAGGGGGATGGGGGAATCCTCCCCGCTGCACTATTGTATTCTGACAATGGGGGGCGCTCCTCCGCTCTCAGAATACACAGATCAGTGATGAAGCTATTGGCTGCAGCTGCTGATCGAGTGACTTTTATCCGGCAGTGACCACACATGGATGGAAATGTGACCGATCCCTGCTGAACCAGCTGAATTTCCATGTCTCTATGGTCACCTTAAGTGACTTCCTCCCCTCCCCCTCCTCGCCTTCATTATGTAAGTCATGCTGAGATAATCTCCCATTGGCTGAGCAATATTCTCATTGGTCTCTGAGCTCCTTCTTGCTATTCCTCGTCCTGCCTGTTGTTTCCTTGGATTTATTTTCTGTGTAGTGACCCCGGCTTCATCTCTTGGATGCGCTCGTCTGTTGCTTGTCCTGACCTTTATCCTGATTCCTGGATCTCCTCCTCATCTCTCCTCCATATCCTCTTACACAGCTTTTCTCCACACCTGCAGTGATCCTGGGGGGTGGAAACTTGGCACCAGCACTCAGCAAAATCCATCCCCACCATTAGGAGCTCTGGAGAAAATTGTCTGCTATTTACACTCCGTTCCTCCGCATGTCACCTGATCACATGAGAGCTTACTACACAGATTCCTGACAGATTTCTGTATGGTAAAGGTCAAAGTTCACTCTTCAGTTTAGGAGATGTAGAACTAAACGCGTAACTAGAAACTTCAGGACCCAGGTGTAAGAAATAATTTTTTTTTTTTGCTATACAACGGTGGTGTTGATGGGTTGGCAGCGGTGGTGCCATCCTCTCCCACCACCACCTCTGCCTCTTACTGATCCCCCACTACTACCACAATCTCATCCCTATGCCCCCATCACTCTGTTGTAGAGGTGATGAGGGGGGTAGGGATGAGATCTGCAGTGGTGGTTGGGGGATCAGTAAGAGGCAGAGGTTGGGATTGATTGCGCCGGCAATTTGTCACTTACTAAGATCAATCGATTCCCCCTCAGAATTCTGTCACTGTGCCTCCAGGGATGCCTTTGCCTCATGGGGACTCCTCGCAGAGGGGAGAGCTCCTCCCCTTCATTCGATTGGTGTCAGCTGGTCAGCTTACTTTCTTTTTCAGATTCCACCCCGCCTCCCTACATTCTCTCTGGATAGGGGAGGAGGTTCAGAGTCTCAGCACTGCCTTCTCTCCCCTCAGTGGTCAGCGGGCGAAAACCAACCCCCCCCCCCCACACCGAAACGAACGGACATACGGGCCTCAGTAGCACAGCCAGAATGGACAGGTTGGCCCCTCACACTGGCAGATAGGTGGGAAAGCCCCTCAGATGGGCAGGCATGCCCCCCTGAAGTGGCGGAATTCCAGGGCCCAGTTGCAAGTGCGACTGCTGCAACCCTGATAATTCCGCCACTGGGTAGGACACACAATGATTTGGTTTGCACAGGAACCTCATATAGAGGACCCCTCAAATCTCCCCATCCAAATGTCCCTCCATCCAGAGTCTATATGTCCTATGACATCACACTGACCTCACAGCTCCTCCTCCCAATGTCCCTCCATCTGCCTTTTTTTTCTGATGCTCTTAGGATGTGGGCGGACCCTTGGCATCCTCACTAGCAAAGTGGGACTGTTGGTCCTGCATTGTAGGTAAAGACATCAGAAGGCCTGCAACAAGCTTTTAACCTGCATAATGTGGGGGTCCTGTGTGGGTAAATTATATCTCAGCCTGAAGTGGGGCTTTAATAAAATGGAGACCTGAATGGTGAGGTGAGGAGGATTCTGGGAATATCATTTGATTTTACTATTTGTGTTCAGATCTAGAGTTTTCCTCCTGTGAAGTCTGGAGATCATATGACCATCACATTGCCTCCACCTCCCTCCCTGATAGAATAGAGAAATACAAAGAAGATTCTAGAAGTCACCAGAGAGATGATGGAGGAGAGGTGAGCGGTGCTGGGAATTCTGGGACATTATCCAGTAACAGACAAGGGATGTGTCTGGATGGTGACTGTATCATTGTGTGTGTCAGGTTCCTATAAGGTGTCAGGATGTCACTGTCTATTTCTCCATGGAGGAGTGGGAGTATTTAGAAGGACACAAGGATCTCTACAAGGACGTCATGATGGACAATCAGCCGCCCCTCACATCACCGGGTAAGAGGAGACTTTATTGTAAAGGAGAGAGCAGGACGGAGGCTCCACCTAGATCCCCCATCATCTGATAAACACATAGAAACAATGTATTCAGTCAGTGTGTGTGTTTCCTACAGATGGATCCAGTAATGGAAACCCACCAGAGAGATGTCCCCGTCCTCTGTATTCCCGGGATTCCACACAGGAAGATCACACCATCCCCCACCATCATCAGGTAGATGGGGAACAATCACTGATAGTATCATTAGGATCTGTACATTATCTGCATTGTTACCATTGATGTCATTTTTATTATATATTCAGAGTGGAAACCTGAGAGATTCTAAAGTTGAAGTTAAAGAAGAGATAAAAGAGGAGGATGATGAGGATGGGGTGATGGAGGAGTCAGAGTATCTTAAGGAACACAAAGATCTGTACCAGGACACCATGGTGGAGTCATCCAGCTACAGAAACCCCCCAGAGAGATGTCCCCATCCTCTGTATTCCCGGGATTCCACACAGGAAGATCACTCCATCCCTCGCTGTTATAAGGTTGGTGGGACGGAGGTTATAAAACACACTTATAGAGACAATAAGTGGATTTATTTTTTAGGTGATGTCACAATATTAAATCTTATATCTTACAGATGTTAATTTCTCTCATTTTCTTGATTTAGAGTGGAGATCCAATCGATATAGAATTTGAGGTTAAAGCAGAAGAAGAAGAGAGGTATGTGAGGGATGATCAGCAGTCTATGGAGGAGGATGGAATAACGGGGACATTTATAGAGGAGGACACTCCTACAGAGATCAGCACAGGTGGGTCATTAACACTAAATACATTCCTCCACCCATACTTCTCACTGATTGGTCCAGAGTAGGGCAAGGACTGGGTGATATCAGCCTGTAATCCCCTGGTCACTTTCCTGAGCTGTGTTCCCCGTCCTGTATTCCTGTATTTCTCTCGGATAATCTTCCTTCTCTGTGCTGCAGACACAATTTATGTATCTAGACTGGATTTATGGAGAGTCTGGGGTTTAGCTGACAGCAAAATGTTCATTTTCACCATAAGCGTTACTAGTCTTTGCGCAGAAAAGTTTTCTCCCTATTGTGGGGTCACCAGTACGGTATTTGTACATTGAAATCATATCCCCTCTCAAGCATCTCTTCTCTAGAGAGAATAAGTCCAGTGCTTGCAGTCTTTGCTCATAGCTGAGATGCTCTAGTCCCTTTATTAGCTTTGTTGCCCTTCTCTGGACCCTCTCCATTTCCAGTACATCCTTCCTGAGGACTGGTGCCCAGAACTGGACAGCATACTCCAGGTGCGGCTGGACCAGAGTCTTGTAGAGCGGGATAATTATTGTTTTATCTCTGGAGTTGATCCCCTTTTTAATGCCAATATTCTGTTTGCTTTGCTTGCAGCAGCTTGGCATTGCATGCCATTGCTGAGCCTATCATCTACTAGGACCCCCAGGTCCTTTTCCATCCTAGATTCCCCCAGAGGTCACCCCCCCCCCAGTGTATAGATTGCATTCATATTTTTGCCACCCAAATGCATTATTTTAAATTTTTCTACATTAAACTTAATTTTCCATGTAGTTGCCCACCCCATTAATTTTTTCAGATCTTTTTGCAAGGTTTCCACATCCTGCGGAGAAGTTATTGCCCTGCTTAGCTGAGTATTGTCCGCAAATACAGAGATTGAACTGTTTACCCCATCATCCAGGTCATTTATGAACAAATTAAATAGGATTGGTCCCAGCACAGAACCCTGTGGGACCCCACTACCCACCCCTGACCATCCGAGTACTCCCCATTTATCACCACCCTCTGAACTCGTCCTTGTAGCCAATTTTCAATCCATGTAATCACCCTATGGTCCATGCCAACGGACCTTAATTTGTACAGTAAACGTTTATGGGGAACTGTGTAAAATGCTTTTGCAAAATCCAGATACACCATGTCTACGGCCCATCCTTATCTAGATGGCAGCTTACCTCCTCATAGAAGGTTAATAGATTGGTTTGACAAGAACGATTCTTCATGAATCCATGCTAATTACTGCTAATACCGTTCTCATTACTAAAATCTTGTATATAGTCCCTCATCATCCCCTCCAAGAGCTTGCATACTATTGATGTTAGGCTAACTGGTCTGTAGTTCCCGGGGACATATCTTGGTCCTTTTTTAAATCTTGGTGCTACATTGACTTTCCTCCAATCAGCTGGTACTATTCCAGTCAATAAACTGGCCATAAAAATTAGGAACAATGGTCTGGTTATCACTTGACTGAGTTCCTTAAGGACCCTCGGGTGCAAGCCATCTGGTCCCAATGACTTGTTTATGTTAAGTTTTTTTCAAGTTTACTTCTAATTTTATCCTCTGTTAGCCATGAGGGTGCTTCCTGTGATGCATTATGAAGATAAACTTTGCAGACTTGGTTATGCAATCCTCCCGTCTCCCTCATGAAGACTGAGGAGAAGAATAAATTCAGAACCTTTGCCATCTCTACACCTTTTGTAACCAGATTCCCTTCATCATTCTTTATGGGGCCAATATGGTTCTGACCTCCCTTTCTTACTAATGAGAAAGGAATGCCGCTCACTAAGCCTCCGGACCTTAACAGGTGCTCCCGCCCTACTGTGAACTCTCAGGTGCCGGCTCTGCACCAGTCTGTAGAAACAAGAAGGTCCTGGACTGCCGCACTCTGTAGAAAAGGCATCTTTATTGTGAAAAAAATAAAATCCAACATAACAGTCAAATCAAAAGTGGACAAAACAGGGATCCCTTTCTTACTATTTATATACTAAAAAAAAATCGTTTTTTTTAACTCCCCTCTGCTATGTGCCTTTCGTGGTCTATCTTAGCTGCCTTGATTGCACCCTTACATTTCTTGTTGCATTCTTTGTAAAGTTGGAACGCTGATGATGACCCCTCAGGCTTGTATTTTTTGATGACCTTCTCCTTTGCTTTTATATGCATTTTTACATTGGAGTTAAGCCACCCAGGACTTTTGTTAGCTCTTTGTTAAATGTATCTCCCATTGGGACGCACTGACCAATACCTTTTGTTTAATATGCACTTAAAGCACTCCCAATATTTCCTCTGTGTTATTTGTACCCAGGATTTTATCCCAATGTGTATCTTCTAGCAAAGAGCACAGTTTAAGGAAGTTGGCTCTTTTGAAATTCAGTGTCTTTGTATTATTCTTTGTGTTTCCTATTTGTGTGATTTATACTGAACGTAATTGACCTGTGGAGAAACAGGGGGAGGGGTAAGAGTGTAAGGGTAGCTGCTGAGGCTAGCCAAACAAATACTCAAACCCCCAAATTTTATAGTGGACTATCTCGGTACTGATTAAATAGAAGTACAATTCTTAGATAAAAAATCCATTTATTACATATAAAAGAGAGAGAAAAAACATACAAAAATCTAATTAAAATGATTGCATGAACAATATACAAATACTCCAGAGGTTTCCCCTAGAGGTATCTGTTGGTGGAGTGTTTCCCATAGATTAACCAGACCTTAACTAGTTTCACGGTACAGACAGCTTCGTTAGGAGAGGCAATCTATAAGACAAGTAGTCAAATAAAACACAGGAAAATATAATGAAGATGTATGACAAACATCAGGTAAATAGATACAGTTCAGCAGAAACAATGAAAGGTTGCTTACCCAACAGGTCGATTTCCAGGTACAAGACCCAGCCGCTCAAAAATCACCCCCCGCGGCGGATAAGGGGGATTGTGCAAAATTAAATCTACATAAGAATAATGCCCCACACACGCTCGGATTATCCGAGGACCAGGTCCGTCGGATCATGTCCGTCGTACTTTGTCCGATGTTGGTTTTGCGTACACACGGTCGGACAAAGTTGTCGGAAAATCCGATCATTCTGAACGTGGTGACGTTTGTTGCCTACGACGGGACTACGTAGAGGCTAGTAGCCAATAGCTTTGGTCTTGTAATGTGATCTGAGCATGCGTAGCACTTTGTCCATCGGAATTCCCTACACACGATCGGATTTGGTGTGATCGGACTTTGTTGTCAAAATATCTATCCAGCAGGAGATAAGACTTTGTCCGTCGGACAATCCGAGGGAAACTGTCCGATGGTGCCTACACACGGTCGGAATTTCCGACAACATTGTCTGATAGGACAGAATCCATCGGAAAATCCGACCGTGTGTATGGGGCTTAAGGGTAAAATTGTAAACAATACTGAATCAGAAAGTGTCTAAAAACGACTGTAAACGACCCTGTATACATGTACTGATAAGATAACATAGAGGAGCGTTCAGGAGCAGTTGAAAAAAAGCCCAACTGCTCCTAAACATCCGTTTACCAGCAGCCGTGTACATGAGGCCTTACTAGTTACCTTGAGGGGGGAATTGTAAGATCCTCAGAGACAATGCTGCCCAATGTGGGCGGAGTCCTGGTTTAGGGGAACCAATCTGCTCATGTCTAGTAATAATCTTTTTATTTCTATTTTAGTAGATGGACGGGAGATGAGGAAAACCTCAGAGGATTGTCTCGCTTTGTCTCCAGACTGTAAAGTAGAAGATGAGGACATCACACAGTATAGTCCAGGAGAAAACCCGACTACCTCAAATGTCCATCCGGCACCACACAGTGTAGATGGACCATCGTATTCCTCTTATCCTGAGGAACCTCAGACTGTGAGGGACGGTGCCGTCCTTCCAACAGAGAAGAGGTTTTCCTGTACTGAGTGCGGGAAGTGTTTCCATTCTAAATCCCATCTTAATGTGCATATTAGATCTCACACAGGGGAGAAGCCGTATTCCTGTCCTGAGTGTGGAAAATGTTTTATACAAAAATCAGACCTTGTCAAACATCAGAGCTCTCACACGGGGGAGAAACTGCATTCCTGTCCTGAGTGCAGGAAATGTTTTTCAGTGAAGTCCAGTCTATACAGACATCAGAGATCTCACACGGGGGAGAAGCCGTATTCCTGTCCTGAGTGCGGGAAATGTTTTTCAGTGAAGTCCCATCTTTTCACACATCAGAGATCTCACACGGGGGAAAAGCCATATTCCTGTCCTGAGTGCGGAAAATGCTTCATACAAAAATCAGACCTTGTTATACATCAGAGATCTCACACGGGGGAGAAGCTGCATTACTGTCCTGAGTGCGGGAAATACTTTATACAAAAATCAGACCTTGTCATACATACGAGATCTCACACTGGAGAGAAGCCGTATTCCTGTCCTGAGTGCAGTAAATGTTTTTCAGTGACGTCTCATCTTTACAGACATCAGAAATCTCACACGGGGGAGAAGCCGCATTCTTGTCCTGAGTGCGGGAAATGTTTTGTACAAAAAGCAGATCTTGTTAAACATCAGAGATCTCACACCGGGGAGAAGCCGTATTCCTGTGCTGAGTGCGGGAAATGTTTTTCAGTGAAGTCCCATCTTACCACACATCAAAGTTTGCACACAGGGGAGAAGCCATATTCCTGTCCTGAGTGTGGGAAATGTTTTTCACAGAAGTCCAATCTTTCCACACATCAGAGATCTCACACGAGGGAGAGGCCACTTTCCTGTCCTGAGTGAGGGAATTGTTCCTCACTGAAGTCCTGTCTTTCTGTACATCAGGGATCCCACACAACCCTTGAGGTGTATTAGTGCCTTGAGTGTGGGAAATGTCTTCTATATGAATGTTGCTGGACATCACAGCTCTCATGTGGGGAAGAAGCACACCCTGATATACACCTCAGATATACTCCATGGCTGATCTTCATGTAAGAAACAGTTCCAGGGGTGTGGACACAGGGCCGGTGCAAGGATTTTTGTCTACTTAGGCAAAGGTGCATTTTAGTGCCCCCCCACCAACTGTCCTCCTGCCACCACCCCCCCCCCTTCCACCATGAACCTCCATATGGCATATAGTTTATTTGTCTGCTGATGTTACATCATCAATGTTACCATGGATTTGCCATTCAGTCATCATGAATGTAATGCAGTGTAAATAGCATTGAATAAAAAAATTTCCTGGCCTTGATGGCTTGGGAAACTGTCAATGTTGATTCCGGGTCTGGAACAAGAAGGGGAAGAGAGTGGACATGTGTCCGCTCTTCTCCCTCCCCTTTACCCGACAGCACCCGCTATGCTGGTCCCGGACGCCAGGCATGGGAAAGCAGTGCTCATGATACATAGTGGGGGAGGGGGGCACTTTACTGGGGTGCAGTGTTGTCAACCCCCTGAAGGGAAATTTACTGAGAGGTTGCCCAAATTTACAAACTGCGCCAATTCTTTTTACTGGCAAAAATCATGAAATTTACTGACAGAGCCACATATTTTGCAGGCACTTCAAAACAGTATTTAAGCTATATATTGTGCTAATCGCACATGTAACTAGTGCGATTAGCAATGTGTTTAAGGTATACCAAAAGGCAAAAAACATATTTCTCCATTTATATGATGGTCAGGTTAATATAACCCAATACAGGGTTTTCCTTTACAGTGTAAGTGGGTACTCTGTGGACCCTGACGTAAAGGACAATTACGAGGACTCTGATGTAAGAGGCGATGCTACGGTCTCTGTTGTAAAGAGAAACTCTCATGTAAAGGAGTCTCTGGTCACCACAGCCCCCCTCCTTACACAAGATTCCATAGTGCTCACCCTTACATTACAGTCCACAGAGGCTGCATACATGGCACAAGAGATGATCAGAGACTGTGGACATGGCACAAGGGTTGGTCAGAGACTGCATACATGGCACAAGAGATGGTCAGAGACTGAACATGGCACAAGAGACTTTCAGAGACTGTATACAGGCCTGCTGTTAGAAATCATGGGACCATGTACAGCCTACCTGATTGGACCCCAGCCCTACCCCTGACCCCACCCTCCCACCTACAATAAATAATGTTTGTGAAAGCAGAGTTCTTCTACAAGCACGCATATGGAATGCCGTGTAGCCCAATTAGAAGCCCCGAAAATGGTTGGTTCAGTTTTGGGGCTCAGTGCTAGATGCAATCACCAGCCGTCTGTGAAAACCAGGATCTAGCACTAAGCTCAGAAGCTGAAACAACTGTTTTCAGGGCTCCTGATTGGGCTACACAGCATTCCATATGGGTGCCTGCAGACGAACTCTGATTTCACAGACAGCTGGTGAATTGAGTGCTAAATCCAGCAGGGGCCACAGAAACGGTTAAAGCTAAGCCATATGTTTTGAAATGGCTCTGAGATGACTGGCTGATATCCCTACGTGGACTTAGGCCTCATACACATGCTGGGCATAAAATTCCTGCACCTGCAAATCAAAATTGACACACCTATTAAATGGCAATAAACTACAGTACCTAAAATTGTCCATAGACAAACGTTTTATAGAGTTAACCACTTGCCGCCTGCCCCGCTGTCAAATGATGGCTGGGCGGTGCGGCTCTCGTTCTGGGACAAGACCATATGACGGTGTCCCAGAATGGCCGCTCTCGCATGCCTGCGGGGGCGCACGGCAATCGCCCCACGTTTCTAGGACACGGCGCAACCCCGATCTCTGTAAGGAGCCGCGGTTCTTTAATAGGGATGGGCCCGGTGTTCGATTCAAACCCATGTTCGAATCGAACATCAGCCGTTCGTCCGCTCATCGAGTTCAGAACTCTGAGGGCCGTTCGCATCAAATTTGTGTGATGCGAACGGTCCACAATGCACTGCGCCAGTCGCAGTGCATTGCTGGCTGATGATTGGCCAAGCATGCACTGTGACCCCGCATGCTTGGCCAATCATAGAGCCAGCAGCGAGGAGAGCAATAATTGGCCACAGGCAGGATGCCTTTGGCCAATTATAGCTCAGGGGGTTTAGTACACGCCCCACACTATATAAGGCCGCCGCGCCGGCGGCCTTGTGTAGTGTGTTCCGGCGTTGAGGGAAAGAGGATTGATAGGCAGGGACAGTGTGAACTATTTTGCAATTTCTATTTTACATTTCTGTGTGGGGAAAGTGTAGAGAAAGAGGAAAAATAGGCAGGGGTAGTGTGTTCTTCTCGGCCTTTGCGTGTGGGAAAAGTGTAGGGAAAGAGGAAAAATAGGCAGGGATAGTGTGTTCTTCTCAGGCATTTGCATGTGGGGAAAGTACTGTTCTCTACCAATACAGCCATCTGCAGGAGTTAGTGTGTGTGTGCTGTGTGAGTCTAGCACAGCACAGTATACAACCTGAACCTGTATCTGCCCTTCTGCTCTGGTTTCATCTAATCCAGCCATCTGCAGGAGTTAGTGTGTGTGTGCTGTGTGAGTCTAGCTCAGCACAGTATACAACCTGAACCTGTATCTGCCCTTCTGCCCTGGTTTCATCTAATCCAGCCATCTGCGGGAGTTAGTAATTGTGTTGTGTGAGTGCAGCACAGCACAGTATACAACCTGAATCTGTATCTGCCCTTCTGCCCTGTTGTCATCTAATCCAGCCATCTGCAGGATTTAGTGTGTGTGCTGTGTGAGTCTAGCACAGCACAGTATACAACTGAACCTGTATCTGCCCTGGTTTCATCTAATCAAGCCATCTGCAGGAGTTAGTGTGTGTGCTGTGTGAGTCTAGCACAGCACAGTATACAACCTTAACCTCTATCTGCCCTGTTGTCATCTAATCCAGCCATCTGCAGGAGTTAGTAATTGTGTTGTGTGAGTGCAGCACAGCACAGTATACAACCTGAACCTGTATCTGCCCTTCTGCCCTGTTGTCATCTAATCCAGCCATCTGCAGGAGTTAGTGTGTGTGCTGTGTGAGTCTAGCACAGTATACAACCTGAACCTGTATCTGCCCTTCTGCCCTGGTTTCATCTAATCCAGCCATCTACAGGAGTTAGTAATTGTGTTGTGTGAGTGCAGCAGTCCCCCAAACTGTTTGAGCACAGTGCTGGGTACATGCTCCAGGAGGATTCCCAGCGTTTTGAAGGCTCCGATGATGATACCCAGCTAGAGGAAGGCAGTAGCGTGAGCGCAGAGAGAGGGGATGCTCAAGGACAGCAATCTGGCAGTCATGTTCCACCAGCTGCAGCATACTGCCAGGTTTGCTCCAGTGGTGAAGAGGGAGGGGATGATGAGGTCACTGACTCCACGTGGGTGCCTGAGAGGAGGAGGAGGCAACGGCACATCTCCAATGAGGCAGGATGCCCTCCGAGGGCCAGGTTGAGGGCAGCAAACCAACTGAATCACACCGCAGAGCTCCGCCTGTGCAGGGCGCTGCCTTTGCACGTTATTACAAAAGTTCTTTGGTGTGGGCCTTTTTTGAGACGAGTGCATCAGATCGCACCGCTGCTATTTGCAACATATGTCTCAAGCGTATCTCCCGTGGTCAAAACATCAGTCGCTTGGGCAACACAAGCATGACCAGACATATGTTGACCTGCCATGCAGCTCGTTGGCAAGCGCACCTTAAAGACCCACACCAAAGAACAAAGCGGACCTCTCCTTGCTCCTCATCAGCTGGGCTCTCCAACCCCACTATACCTTCAGTCCTCTGAAAGCTGCACTGAGAGGAATGAAGGTGTAGAATTAGGTGTGTCACAGCCAAGTACTTGCGGGCACTCTGCTAGCCCTACACCGACGTCCGATTGTACCAGGCAAACCTGCCCCAGCTGCTGGACCGTCAAAAGAAGTTCATTCCCAGCCATCCACATGCCCAGCGGTTGAATGCTAGCTTGGCTAAATTGCTAGCACTTCAACTGCTGCCTTTTCAGTGGTTTGGTCCAATGGTGGTTTGTGACAATGGCACCAACCTCCTCTCCGCCCTGCGACAGGGACATCTGACCCATGTGCCCTGTATGGCTCACGTCCTTAACCTGGTGGTGCAGCGGTTCTTGGGCAGGTACCCAGGCTTACAGGATGTCCTGAGGCAGGCCAGGAATCTGTGTGCATTTCCGCCGATCATATAATGGCAGTGCTCGGCTGGCTGAGCTGCAAAAGGAGTTGAACCTGCCCAAGAACTGCCTTGTATGTGACATGCCCACCAGGTGGACCTCAATGTTGGCCATGCTGCAGCGACTGCACACGCAGCAGAGGGCCATCAATGAGTACCTGTGCGACTACGGCACCAGGACATGGTCAGGGGAGCTCAGATTTTTTTTCACCATACCAGTGGAGCATGATCAGGGATGCATGCACTGTCCTGTCACAATTTAAGGAGGCCACGAGGATGGTGAGCAGTGACAGTGCATGCATCAGTGACACTGTACCTCTTGTCCACCTGTTGGAGCATATGCTGCGTGGAATAATGGACAGGGCACTTGAGGCAAAACAGAGGCAGGAAGAGGAGGACTTCCTTGCCTCTCAAGGCCCCCTTTATCCAGACAGTGTTCCTTCTCTCCTACCCATCAAACAGGATGAGGAGGAGGATTGTGTCAGCATGGAGGTGGAGCCTGGCACTCAGCAGCAGCAGTCTTTTAGGGATGATTTACAGTCCCAAGAAACCAGTAGACTTGTACATGGCTGGGAGGAGGTGGCTGCGGATCATGTCGTCCTCAGTGACCCAGAAGACTCCGGACCGTATGCCTCAGCTAACCTACGTTGCATGGCCTCCCTAAGCCTGCAAAAGGATCCTCGGATCAAGGAGAGGGACCATTACTGGCTGGCCACTCTCCTTGATCCACGGTACAAGGGTAAGGTTGTGGACCTTATCTTGCCGTCGCAGAGGATGAGACATCTCCGGGAGGCCTTGCAGAAAGGTCTGTGCAACGCGTTCCCAGAGACTGGGAGGTTACAAACTCCTGGTCCTGGACGACGAGTTGCTGAGGCTTCGGTCAGGAGTGGTAGGGAAGGTGGACGTCTGACCGATACGTTTAGACAATTTTTTTGTCCGCAGCCCCAAGGTATAATCGGTTCCAGCAACCATCGCCAGTGTCTGATATACATGGTGCAGGAATACCTAGGGGCAAAGTCAGACTTGGACACCTTTCCCACCGAAAATCCTCTGGCTTACTGGGTCTTGAGGATGAATCACTGGCCAGAGCTTGCACAGTATGCAATTGAGCTACTGGCCTGTCCTGCATCCAGCGTTCTTTCGGAACGCACATTCAGTGCTGCTGGAGGCTTTGTCACCAATCACAGGGTGTGCCTGTCCACCGACTCGGTTGATCGACTGACCTTCATAAAGATGAATCAGTCTTGGATCACCACCAGCTACCAGGCACCTGAAGCTGATATAACAGAATAATTTATTTTGAAATGTCACATCCCTTCAAGACTGCCTATGCTGATGCTGAATGACTGTCCTGTTATGTTGACTGACTATCCTCTTCCTCCTCAATGATCCTGATGATAGCTTGGAAGAACATTTTTGTTTCTGGGTGCCACCACCAGTGGCTAAGGCCCAATTTTTCAGCCCCTGTTTAACAATTTGCAACAGGTCTCATTGCTATGCTCCAAGTACAGTATCTGTGAGGGGTTGCAGTGTTGTGGCACCAGCACCAGTGCCTAAGGCCCAATTTTTCAGCCCCTGTTTAACAGGGACGTGTAATTACAATTTTTTATGCAATGCTTTGCAACAGGTCTCATTGCTGTGCTCCAAGTACAGTATCTGTGGGGGGTTGCAGTGTTGTGGCACCAGCACCTAAGGCACAATTTTTCAGACCCTGTTTAACAGGGGCGTGTAATTACAAATCTTGATCTAATAATTCACAGCAGGGCCCATTCCTGCGCCCACCAAGAGTAACTGTGTGTGCTTACAGTGTTGTGGCAACACCATCCACCACCACCACCAAAGGCCCAATTTTTCTGCCCCTGTTCAACAGGGCCATGCAATTACAATTCTTGATCTAATAATTCACAGCAGGGCCCATTCCTGTGCCCACCAAGTGTAACTGTGAGGGCTTACAGTGTTGTAGCACCAGCACCACCACCACCTTCAAAGGCCCAATTTTTCCTAACACTGTTCAACAATGGCATGTAATTACAATTCCTGATATAATAGTTCACAGCAGGGCTTTCCAGCGCCCACCAAGAGTAGCTGTGAGGGCTTACAGTGTTGTGGCAACACCAACATCTAATGGGGCAAATTTCTGCAGAGTATATACGGCAGGCCCTTACTTTCAAACATCCAACTTAGAAACGACTCCGACGTGCAAACGGAAGGAGAAAACAGGAAGTGAGAGGAAATCTACCCCTAGGAAGGAAAATTCTATCCTGTTAGGATAGAAGGCGATTCAGTTCGCAGTTGCAGCGCTATACAAATCATTCATTCATTCATTTAATTTGGGAAAAAGGTATCTCCTCTCTACTGATGCTTTATCACCAACCCTTGTTTCAATAAAAAACACACTTTTCCAAAAACATTTGTCATTGGGACGGAAAGTGAGGTGAAATGTTCTGAACAGGTGCACAGACAGCAAAACAAATGTTACAGGGGTGATAACCCTTCCCTATGTTCTCCAAAAAGCTTAAAAATAGATTTTTTGGCTGGAGCTACACTTTAAAATTTACAAACAGATTCTACTTAAGAACAAACCTACAGTCCCTGTCTTGTTTGCACCGCCTGTATACTGCTGTTCAGAGTATATAGGGTTGTAGGTATAGGGTTTTATTTTGGGTGTGGGGTTCCCCTTAATATCCATACAAGACCCAAAGGGGCTGGTAATGGGCTGGGGTGATGGGGTAGCCATGCCATTTTTCTTTTATTTTTTTATTGCCAGGACAAGACATGACATTAAAGCCGCAAGCAGTTTTAAATGGCTTATTTTTTTCCTTTACAAATGTCATTTTGTGCAGGGACAGTTCTAAACACGGGAAACACATGCCACTTCACAGGCATACTTTAGACACCCCCCAGGTACCATATTTAAAGGAATATTTCACTTTTTTTTTTTCACTTTATGCATCATTAAAATGACTGCTCCAGAAAAAACGTCCGTTTTTAAAACTTCTTTTTGCATTGATACATGTCCCCTGGGGCAGGACCCGGGTCCCCAAACCTTTTTTATGACAATAACATGCATATTGGCTGTTATAATTAGCACTTTAGATTTTGAACGTTCGCGTCCATTGTAACTAATAGGGTTCTAACTTTCGGTCCGTTCGCAGGTTCTGGTGCGAACCGAACCCGGGGGTGTACGGCTCATCCCTACTCTTTAATTATTTGATCGTCTGTGTCCAATCACAGCCAGTCACATGTAAACACGGAGATGCCCGTAATCAGAGCTCACTGTCTCACACTGACAGAGTTTGTGGCAAGGAGAGTGAGGAGAGACGATCACTAATCATCAGTGCCCTGATTACAATAAAGCCCCCTCAGTGCCAGCAATTAGTGCCCATTAGTGATGCCAGTCAGTGCTGCTTATCAGTACCACCCATCAGTGCCCATAAGTGTGGCATATTCATGCCTCCTCACCAGTGCCGCCTATCAGTGCTCATCAGTGCCACCTAGCAATTCCCATAAGTACGGTATATTTGTGCCTCCTCATCAGTGCCGCCTCATCAGTGAAGGAGAAAAATTACTTATTTACAAAATTTACTGACAGAAACTAAGAAAACTAATTATTTCTCAACATTTTTGGTCTTTTTTTTAGGAAAAAAAAAAACAGAAGTGACTAAATACCACCAAAAGAAAGCTCTATTTGTGTGAAGAAAATTATAAAAAATTCACATGGTTACAATGTAGCATGATCGCGAAATTGTCATTCAAAGTGTGACAGCGCTGAAAGCTGAAAATTGGCCTGGGGCAGGAAGGGGGTGTAAGTGCCCGGTATTGAAGTTTATGTCTAGTTTATCAAAAAAGGTGACCTGCGAGCGCCATGCTGGGCGTTTGCAGGTCAATCAGCTGTGTTAGAAAATGAATGAATATTAACTTTTCTAACAATAAACCACCAGTCAGGTGCTTGGATCTGGTACCCGTCGCCTGATTGGCTGAAATGACAGGCGCTGTGATTGGATGCCTATCAGGTGTCCAATCATAGCAGAGGATGGGAGAAGACATCAAGGAGCTGTCCCACCACCACCGAGACAGGGTAAGCACGGGGGCACACTGGCAGCATTTAATGGGGCACACTGGTAGCATTTGATGGGGCACAGTGAGGCTGCATTTGATGGGGCACAGTGAGGCTGAATTTGATGGGGCACAGTGAGACTGCATTTGATGGCGCACAGTGAGGCTGCATTGGATGGCGCACAGTGAAGCTGCATTTGATGGGACACAGTGAGGCTGCATTTGATGGGGCACAGTGAGGCTGCATTTGATGGCACACAGTGAGGCTGCATTGGATGGGGCACAGTGAGGTTGCATTTGATGGGGCACAGTGGCTGCATTTGATGGGCAATTGGGATGAGCTCGGTGTTCGATTCGAACTCATGTTCGAATCGAACATCGGCCGTTCGAGCCAGTGTGTGTGTGTCTGTGCCTTTTCTGAGACTTCTCTGCTGATGATTAGGGATGAGCCCAGAACTTTGTGGGCCGTTCGCATCAAATTTGTGTGATACGAACGGCCCACAATGCACTGCGCCAGTCGCAGTGCATTGCTGGCTGATGATTGGCCAAGCATGCACTGTGACCCATGCATGCTTGGCCAATCACAGCGCCGGCAGCGAGGAGAGCCATAATTGGCCACAGGCAGGATTGGCCAATTATAGCTCTGGGGGATTTAGTACACGCCCCACACTATATAAGGCCGCCAGCACGACAGCCTTGTGTAGTTTGTTGATAGAGAGGATAGGCAGGGACAGTGTCAGCTGTGCTTTACTTCTTTAGATAGCGCTGTTACAGTGGGTGTAGTGTTCAGGGAGAGAGCAGGATAGGCAGGGACAGTGTCAGCTTTGCTTTGCTTCTTAACCTAGCGCTGTTACAGTGGGTGCAGTGTGCCTCCTGCACAGCATACACCTGAATCTACCCCCTCATTGCTGGTGTTGTGTAGTTCATTTGTGCAACACAGGCATCTGCCTAATATTCAGTGAGTGTAGTGTGCCTCCTGCACAGCATACACCTGAATCTACCCCCTCATTGCTGGTGTTGTGTAGTTCAGTTGTGCAACACAGGCATATGCCTAATATTCAGTGGGTGTAGTGTGCCTCCTGCACAGTATACACCTGAAGTTACCCCTTATTGCTGGTTTTCCCATCTCCCTGCAGGCCATTAGTATGTCTGGAAGGCCAACAAAGAGAGGCAGACAGTCACGAGCCAATAAAAGAGGGCAAGCAGGCTCTGTGTCTAGAGGCAACAGTGCTGGTCGTGGACGTGGTGCATCATCATCAGCACGTGGCCATGGGACACGCTTGTCCTTATTTTCAGCAGCTGGACATGTTGAACCGCATCACGCCGAAGAATTGGTAGAGTGGATAACCAAGCCCTCCTCATCCTCTCTCGCTCAGGGTACTGGCAAAGCAGCTGCCAACGCGTCCTCTTCCCTCATCTCAATGTCATCAGTCACTCCTTCCCTAGACCCACCATGTCCTCCTGAGGAGTCCCCCGAACTGTTTGACCACAGTGTTGGGTATATGCTCCAGGAGGATGCCCAGCGTTTTGAAGGTTCTGATTATGATACCCAGCTAGAGGAAGGCAGTAGTGTGAGCGCAGAGAAAGGGGATGCTCAAGGACAGCAATCTGGCAGTCATGTTCCATCAGCTGCAGCATACTGCCAGGTTTGCTCCAGTGGTGAAGAGGGAGGGGATGATGAGGTCACTGACTCCACGTGGGTGCCTGATAGGAGGAAGGGAGGAGGAGGCACATCTCCAATGAGGCAGGATGCCCTCAGGGGGCCAGCTTAAGGGTAGCACACCGACTGAATCACACCACAGAGCTCTGCCTGTGCAGGGCGCTGCCTCTGCGCATTATTCCAAAAGTTTTTTGGTGTGGGCCTTTTTTGAGACGAGTGCAGCAGATCGCACCGCTGCTATTTGCAACATATGTCTCAAGCATATCTCGCGTGGCCAAAACATCAGCCGCTTGGGCTTGACCTTGACCTTGTGCTTGACCAGACATATGTTGTCCTGCCATGCAGCTCGTTGGCAAGCGTACCTTAAAGGCCCACACCAAAGAACAAAGCGGACCTCTCCTTGCTGCTCATCAGCTGGGATCTCCAACCCCACTATACCTTCAGTCCTCTCTGAAAGCTGCACTGAGAGGAATGAAGGTGTAGAATTAGGTTTGTCACAGCCAAGTACTTGCGGGCACTCTGCTAGCAGTACACCGACATCCGATTGTACCAGGCAAATTTCCCTGCCCCAGCTGCTGGACTGTCGAAAGAAGTTCACTGCCAGCCATCCACATGCCTAGCGGTTGAATGCTAGCTTGGCTAAATTGCTAGCACTTCAACTGCTGCCTTTTCAGTTGGTAGACTCGGCCCCCTTCCGTGAGTTTGTGCAATGTGCGGTTCCTCAGTGGCAGTTTTCTAAACGCCACTTTTTCTCACGGAAGGCGATTCCGGCTCTCTACCGGCATGTGGCCGGCAATGTCCATGCCTCGCTGGACAGGGCGGTCAGTGGTAAGGTGCATATTACCGCTGACTCATGGTCCAGCAGGCATGGACAGGGACGTTACCTATCTTTCACGGCCCATTGGGTCACTCTTTTGGCAGCTGGGAAGGATGCAGGACAAGGTGCAGTAGTGTTGGAGGTTGTTCCGCCACCACGCCTCCAAAATGCTACTACTGGTTATGACACACCTCTCTCCTCCATCCCCTCCTCTTCTTCCTCCATGGCCTCTTCCTGTCCTTTATCCTCAGAACCAGCGGTGCTCCGTAGGCATTCAAGGGGCTACGCAAATACGCAGGCAAAAAGATGCCATGCCGTGCTTGCGCTGGTGTGTTTGGGGGACAGGAGCCACACTGGGGCAGAGGTTCTGTCAGCTCTGCAGGGGCAGGCCAAGAGGTGGTTGACGCCATGCCAGTTAAAGCCAGGAATGGTGGTTTGCGACAATGGCACCAACCTCTTCTCTGCCCTGCGACATGGACAACTGACCCATGTGCCCTGTGTGGCTCATGTCCTTAACCTGGTGGTGCAGCGGTTCTTGGGCAGGTACCCAGGCTTACAGGATGTCCTGAGGCAGGCCAGGAAAGTCTGTGTGCATTTCCGCTGATCATATAATGCCAATGCTTGGCTGGCTGAGCTGCAAAAGGAGTTGAACCTGCCCAAGAACCGTCTTATACAGTATGTGACATGCCCACCAGGTGGAACTCAACGTTGGCCATGCTGCAGCGACTGCACACACAGCAGAGGGCCATCAATGAGTACCTGTGCGACTACAGGACAGGGTCTGGGGAGCTCATATTTTTTTCACCACGCCAGTGGGGCATGATCAGGGATGCATGCACTGTCCTGTCACCATTTGAGGAGGCCACGAGGATGGTGAGCAGTGACAGTGCATGCATCAGTGATACTGTACCTCTTGTCCACCTGTTGGGGCATACGCTGCGTGGAATAATGGACAGGGCACTTGAGGCAGAAAGAGGAGGACTTCCTTGCCTCTCAAGGCCCCCTTTATCCAGACAGTGTTCCTTCTGTCCCACCCATCACACAGGAAGAGGAGGAGGAGGAGGAGGATTGTGTCAGCATGGAGGTGGAGCCTGGCACTCAGCATCAGCAGCAGCAGCAGTCTTTTAGGGATGATTTACAGTCCCAAGAAACCGGTGGACTTGTACGTGGCTGGGAGGAGGTGGCTGCGGTTCATGTTGTCCTTAGTGACCTAGAGGACTCCCTCCCGAATGCCTCAGCTAACCTACGCTGCATGGCCTCCCTGATCCTGCAAAGCCTGCGGAAGGATCCTCGTATTCTTCGGATCAAGGAGAGGGACCATTACTGGCTGGCCACTTTCGTTGATCCACGGTACAAGGGTAAGGTTGCGGACCTTATCTTGCCATCGCAGAGGATGAGACATCTCCGGGAGGACTTGCAGAAAGGTCTGTGCAACGTGTTCCCAGAGACTGGGAGGTTACAAACTCCTGGTCCTAGACAAGGAGTTGCTGAGGCTTCGGTCAGTAGCAGAAGGAGCGGTGGAGAAGGTGGCCGTCTGACCGATGCGTTCAGACAATTTTTTAGTCCGCAGCCCCAAGGTATGATCGGTTCCAGCAACCATCGCCAGCGTCTGATATACATGGTGCAGGCATTCCTAGGGGCAAGGTCAGACTTGGACACCTTTCCCACCGAAAATCCTCCGGCTTACCGGGTTTTGAGAATGGATCACTGGCCAGAGCTTGCACAGTATGCAATTGAGCTACTGGCCTGTCCTGTATCCAGCGTTCTTTCGGAACGCACATTCAGTGCTGCTGGAGGCTTTGTCACCGATCACAGGGTGCGCCTGTCCACCGACTCGGTTGATCGACTGACCTTCATAAAGATGAATCAGTCTTGGATTACCACCAGCTACCAGGCACCTGAAGCTGATGTAACAGAATAATTTATTTTGAAATGTCACATCCCTTCAAGACTGCCTATGCTGATGCTGAGTGACTGTTATGTTGACTGACTATCCTCTTCCTCCTCAACGATCCTGATGATAGCTTGGAAGAACATTTTTGTTTCTGGGTGGCGCCACCAGTGGCTAAGGCCCAATTTTTCAGCCCCTGTTGACTGTGGTCAACAGGGGCATCTAATTACAATTTTTTATGCAATGCTTTGCAGCAGGGCTCATTCCTGCACTCCAACTAGAGGATCTGGGAGAGGTTGCAGTGTCGTGGCACCAGTGCCTAAGGCCCAATTTTTCAGCCCATGTTTAACAGGGGCATGTAATTACAATTTTTTGATGCAATAATTTGCAGCAGGGCTCATTCCTGCACTTCAACTAGAGGATCTGGGAGAGGTTGCAGTGTCGTGGCACCAGCACCTAAGGCTCAATTTTTCAGCCCCTGTTTAAACAGGGGCGTGTAATTACAATTTTTGATGCAATACTTTGCAACAGGGCTCATTGCTGTGCTCCAAGTACAGTATCTGTGAGGGGTTGCAGTGTTTTGGCACCAGTGCCTAAGGCCCAATTTTTCAACCCCTGTTTAACAGGGGCGTGTAATTACAATTTTTGATGCAATACTTTGCAACAGGGCTCATTGCTGTGCTCCAAGTACAGTATCTGTGAGGGGTTGCAGTGTTGTGGCACCAGCACCAGTGCCTAAGGCCCAATTTTTCAGCCGCTGTTTAACAGGGGCGTGTAATTACAATTCTTGATCTAATAATTCACAGCAGGGCCCATTCCTGCGCCCACCAAGAGTAACTGTGAGGGCTTAGAATGTTGTGGCAACACCGACCACCACCACCAAAGGCCCATTTTTTCTGCCCCTGTTCAACAGGGGCATGCAATTACAATTCTTGATCTAATAATTCACAGCAGGGCCCATTCCTGCGCCCACCAAGAGTAACTGTGAGGGCTTACAGTGTTGTAGCACCAGCACCACCACCAAAAGGCCCAATTTTTCCTACCACTGTTCAACAATGGCATGTAATTACAATTCCTGATATAATAGTTCACAGCAGGGCGTTACAGCGCCCACCAAGAGTAACTGTGAGGGCTTACAGTGTTGTGGCAACACCAACATCTAAGGGGCAAATTTCTGCAGAGTATATACAGCATGCCCCTACTTTCAAACATCCAACTTACAAACGACTCCTACTTGCAAACGGAAGGAGACAACAGGAAGTGAGAGGAAATCTACCCCTAGGAAGGGAAATTCTCTCCTGTAAGAGTTAATATGGGAAAAAGGTGTCTCCTCTCTACTGATGCTTTATCACCAATCCTTGTTTCAATAAAAACCCCACTTTTCCAAAAACATTTGTCATTGGGACGGAAAGTGAGGTGAAATGTTCTGAACAGGTGCACAGACAGCAAAACAAATGTTACAGGGGTGATAACCCTTCCCTATGTTCTCCAAAAAGCTTAAAAATTGTTTTTTTGGCTGCAGCTACACTTAAAAATGTACCTGTTCCAAATTACAAACAGATTCTACTTAAGAACAAACCTACAGTCCCTGTCTTGTTTGCACCGCCTGTATACTGCTGTTCAGAGTATATAGGGTTTTAGGTATAGGGTTTTATTTTGGGTGCAGGGTTCCCCTTAATATCCATACAAGACCCAAAGGGGCTGGTAATGGGCTGGGGTGGGGGGGGGGGGGGGATGGGGGGGTAGCCATGCCATTTTTCTCAAAGATTTTCATCCATATTGCCAGGACAAGACATGACATTAAAGCCGCAAGCAGTTTTAAATGGCTTTTTGTCCTTTACAAATGTCATTTTATGCAGGGACAGTTCTACACACGGGAAACACATGCCACTTCACAGGCATACTTTAGACACCCCCCAGGTACGATATTTAAAGGAATATTTCACTTTTTTTTCACTTTATGCATCATTAAAATGACTGTTCCCGAAAAAACGGCCATTTTTAAAACTTCTTTTTGCATTGATAAATGTCCCCTGGGGCAGGACCCGGGTCCCAAACCCTGTTTAGGACAATAACATGCATATTAGCCGTTATAATTAGCACTTTAGATTTCGAACGTTCGCGTCCATTGTATTTAATAGGGTTCTAATGTTCGCGCAAACTTTCGGTCCGTTCGCAGGTTCTGGTGCGAACCGAACCGGGGGGTGTTCGGCTCATCCCTACTGCAGATGCAGCGCTTGCTATTGTGTACATCTGAAATAAAGTCCCTCTATCTACAGTGTTGGGTACCCCCTTATCAGAGGCCCTTAGAGGTGGGGGCGGCGTCTTCAAGCTGAGGGTGTCTCTCTCTGCCCTGCATCTGGCAGAGGAGGAGATGGAGCCTGAGGAGTGTATTGGCAGGGCTAGGACTCGAGTCAGGAGAGGCAAGCAGGTGAAGTTAAGGGCGCCAGGCCAGGGCTGTGCTGCGCCACCTGTCATTATGCTAAACTGGGTGGGAACAGGTGTGAACAGGGCCGGCCACCGGCACTAGGATAAGCACCTAGCGGGGAACACCTGGCTTTGGTGCCCCCCCTTTCCTGGCACCCTCAGGCGGCTGACTGCTTTATGCTGACGCCGGCCCTGTGTTTTTAAAAAATGACTTGTCCAAGGGACTAAATCAGGGTCCCAATCTGATCAAAGTGTATTTGCTTTGGAAGAATAAATCACTTATAATGTTGGGTGTCCTACGTGTGTTGATGTTGCTGCATTATGTACAACTATTAGAATAGTTTTTACATTTTAGAATGGGGAGCTTCAAGACTGTCGATAATTTTAAAGAGTGTCTCAAGCCTGTCCATAATTTGACAAGCTGCTTCAAGACTGTACATAATTTTGGAGGCTGCCTCAAGACGGTCCATAATTTTGGAGGCTGCCTCAAGACTGTCCATAATTTTGGAGGCTGCCTCAAGACTGTCCATAATTTTGGAGGCTGTCTCAAGACGGTCCATAATTTTAAAGGGTGCCTCGAGATTGTCCATAATTTTACAGGCTGCTTCAAAACTGTCCATAATTTTACAGGCTGCCTCGAGACTGTCCATAATTTTGGAGGCTGCCTCGAGACTGTCCATAATTTTACAGGCTGCCTCGAGACTGTCCATAATTTTAAAGGGTGCCTCGAGACTGTCCATAATTTTATAGGGTGCCTCGAGACTGTCCATAATTTTAAAGGGTGCCTTGACTGAAAAAAAGGTTGAGAAACGCTGACATAGAGGACAAAAAGTCCCCTATAATTTTGGAGGCTGCCTCAAGACTGTCCATATATTTGGAGGGTGCCTCCAGACTGTCCATAATTTTAAAGGGTGCCTTGACTGAAAAAAAAAGGTTGAGAAACACTGACATAGAGGACAAAAAGTCCCCTATATGATGATTTTTTGGTGATAAGTTCTCTTTACAACTTAAGGACCAGCCCCATGTTTTTTTGCTAGAAAATTACTTAGAGCCCCCAAACATTATATTTTTTGTTTTTCAGACACCCTGGAGAATAAAATGGCGGTCGTTGCAATGCTTTATGTCACACTGTATTTGCGCGTGGTCTTACAAACGCAATTAGCCACTTGAGCCCAGGAAAGTTTTACCCTCTTCCTGACCAGAGCACTTTTTACAATTTGGCACTGCGCTGCTTTAACTGGTAATTGCGCGGTCAGGCAATGCTGTACCCAAACAAAATTTGCGTCCTTTTTTTCCCACAAATAGAGCTTTCTTTTGGTGGCATTTGATCACCTCTGGGATTTTTATCTTTTCTAAATGAAGTGAAAAAAGACCGAAAATGTTGAAAATCTCACTCCACGCTGATCCGAGGATAATATAATAATATAATACCTTGTATATCACTAGGTGTACACCATACAATTTGACTATGGATACCTAGTTCCAATTACATAGGAACTAACGACTATCTTGGAAAACAAGGACTGTCCTGTGGCATTATATGGGTGACAATTACCAGTTGTAAGAGGACCATTCAATGTGTTTCTATTTTGATGTTTTTGACTATTAACCGTGAGTGTTCTTGCTGAAACTTTTCCTGAAGAAGCGGGTTATCTCCTGCGAAACACAAACTTTGTTAAAATTACAGCAACTCACTGTGCTCTGCTATAGTGGAGCCTCCAAGAATCTGTATTCAAGGAGTACTAGATGGTTTTGGCTATGTTTTATGTGCAGCTTTTGTGTGTTTTTTTTGTATACATGTGCAATTTTAATTATATAATAAATACTTTTTACAAAATTTGGGTACCGTTATAGTAATTATAATTTAGTTTGTTAGGGTCCATTATTTTGTAGATCATTGATTAGGATGAGGTACCAGACCTACATGGTCTACCAAATGAGGGTCTCTTATTGAGACCTTCCTCCCAAATTCCTATTTTTCTCACGTACATTTATTGGTCTGCGCAAAAGTTATAGTGTCTACAAACTAGGGTACATTTACTAGAATTTACGCAACTTTTAGTTGATGACTGCCTATCTAATTTCTTGAGGTGCTAAAATGGCAGGGCAGTACAACCCCCCCCCACCCAAAAAAAAAAAATACCCCTTTTTGGAAAGTAGACACCCCAAGGAATTTTCTGAGAGGCATGTTCAGCCCATTTAATATTTTATTTTTTGTCACAAGTGATTGAAAAATTACAAAAATAAAAAAACATTGTCACTCAAATCATATATTGTGCAAACATGCCATGGGTATATGTGGAATTACATTCCAAAATACATTCTGCTGCTTCTCCTGAGTACGGGGATACCATGTGTGAGACTTATTTTGGGAGCCTAGCCATGTACAGGATCCCAAAAACCAATCACTGTCTTCAGGCCTTCTAAAGCCTTGTACACACGATCGGATTTTCTGCCGAGAATTGTGTGATGTCAGGCTGTTGGTTGAAAATCTGACCATTTGTATGCTCCATCGGACAATTGTTGTCGTATTTTCCGTGGGCAAATGTTGGATGGCAGGCTTTAAAATTTTCCGTGGTCTGTTGTCGGATTTTTCGACCTTGTGTACACAAGTCCGTCAGACAAAAGTCCAAAGTACAAACACGCATGCTCAGAAGCAAGGACGAGCCAGAAGCGGTCGGTCTTGTAAAACTAGCGTTCGTAATGGAGAATTAACATTCGTGACGTGGCAAATTATGAAATCTTGAAATGCAGCGCACAATTCTCTTCTTCTGTAATGGGATAATAACGAAGCTGCTTTGCTGGTGATATTGATGGAGTTATTGCAAACAAATTTTCAAAGGCTTTTTTTTTTCTAGTGATATCAAGAATAATATTATTAAGTTACCACAACACCATTATCCTGTAGTTTTTAAGATCAAAGATACAACTATGTTGTTGTTTATTGTTAATTTTAGATTGTATTTTTTTAAATGTAACTGCCTACTCCCAAACTGTCATTTGAAGTAAAACACATAGCCAAGTATTATTCTCCACAATTTTTTTATTGTGCATTAAAAAAAAGAAAACAGAAAAAATTAGACATGCTATCTGCCAATAGAACTTAACCAAAAAGTGCATTCTATGCATCCAAAAATATACCAAATCAAATCATTATTCAACCAAAAAATAAAATAAAAGCCTCATGCATGTGTCCTGCTTCTTAATATAAGGGGTCAACAATGCCAAGAGTTGGTGAAAGCAGGGGTCCGTCGTCCGGAGATAATTACGAAAATCATCTGGATTATTCTCCTGGAGCTCCCGCAGCAAAGGCATATGACATACTTGGTCATGATTAATAAAGCAACCAATTTTTGGTCCAAGAAATCCTCCTCCTCCTGTTCCTGGACTGGACTTGGGTCAATGCAATAACTCCAAGGCCAATAATAAATAACAATAATAAAAACATGCTATCTCCTCCGATTCCGCAACATGGCTGGTTGACGAAAGGCCATTCATAAACTAAATGAAAAGCGCAAAATGAAAAGCACAAAATGAAAAGCGCGAATCAACACTCACCAAACTTCTACTTACACGAAATTAGAAGAAGGAGCCCAAAGGGTGGCGCTAAAGAGCTGAAAAAACCCGTAGTACGTCACTACGTTCGTGTTTGTTGGCCGACAATTCCTTGCCGTTTGTATGCAAGAAAAGTTCTTGGCCAATGCGCTTCGGACAAAAGTCTGAGGTTTTGTCTGGGGAAAATCCGATCGTGTGTACGAGGCTTTTTTGATTTTTCTTCCTCACTACCTATCACTGTTTCGGAAGCCATAAAATGCCAAGATAGCAAAAACCCCGCCCCCCCCTCAAATGACCCCATTTTGGAAAGTAGAAACCCAAGCTATTTGCTGAGAGGCATGTTGAGTATTTTGCAGATCTCGCTTTTTGTCACAAAGTTTTGAAAATTGAAAAGAAAAAATTCTTTCCTTTTCTTTCTTCATTTTCCAAAACAAGCTAGAGCTGAAAAATACTCACCATGCCTCTAAGCAAATATCTTGGGGTGTCTACTTTCCAAAATGGGGTCATTTGGGTGGGTTTTGTGCTATCTTGACATTTCAAAGCCTCCAAAACTGTCATAGGTAATGAGGAAGTGAAATCACCATTTTACGCCCTTAGAAATCCTGAAGGCGGTGATTGGTTTTCGGGGTCCTGTACACGACTAGGCTCCAAAAAAGTCCCCCACATGTGGTCTCTCTGTACTCAGGAGAAGCAGCAGAATGTATTTTGGGGTGTAATTCCACATATAACCATGGCATGTTTGAACAATATATCATTTAGTCACAACTTTGTGCAAAAAAAAAAAAGAAATATGTAATTTTCCCGAAACTTGTGGCAACACATAAAATATTCCATGGACTAAACATACCTCTCAGCAAATAGCTTGGGGTGTCTACTTTCCAAAAAGGGGTCATTGGGGGGGCGGGGTTGAACTGTCCTGGTATTTTATGCACAACATTAGAAGCTTATGCCACACATCACCCACTCTTCTAACCACTTGAAGATCAAGCCCTTTCTGACACTTTTTGTTTATATGAAAAAAAAATAATTTCACTACAAAATTTGTTTGAACCCCCAAACATTATATATATATATATATATATATAAAGGAAAGGCCCTGCAGAATAAAATGGTGGGTGTTGCAATTTTTTATTTCACACAGTATTTGCGCAGCAATTTTTCAAACACAATTTTTTGGGGGAAAAAAAAAAACTTTTTGGAATTTTAATGCACTAAAACACACTATGTTGCCCAAAATTATAAAAGATAATCTTATGCAGAGTACATAGATACCAAACATGACATGCTTTAAAATTGCGCACAACCGTGCAGTGGCGACACACTACCTACATTTTTAAAAGCCTTTACAGGTTACAACTTTAGATTTACAGAGGTCTACTGCTTAAATTACTGCCCTCGATACGATGTTTGCAGTCATACCTCACATGCATGGTACAATTGCTGTTTACATACCACACGATACCAAAGCTTGCATTCGCCTTTGCGCACGAGCACGGGGGACAGGGTTTTTTTTTTTATTCTTACACTGTTCCTTTTATTTAAAAAATAAAATAACATTTTGGTCTATTAGATTCTAGATCTTTCCTCTGCCCTCAAAGCATCTGACCACGCCACGATTGGTGTGATAAGATGCTTTCCAAATTTCCTAATGGCGCTATTTATATCCAGCAAAACCGAAGTCACAAAATGCTTGTAGCTTCCGGTTTCTTAGGCTATAGAGATGTTTGGAGCTGTTCTGGTCTCCGATTTAGCTAGGATTGCTTTTACATGAAAGCCGACCGCTGGCTGAAAAGAACGATACCAAGATGATACCTAAACCTGCAGGCATCCTACTGGTATAACCACTCAAAATCCAGCAACATACAGGTACATTGCTGGTCCTTGTTGGGCATATACTGTATTGTAATGTTCTTTTCAGCCTTTGGGCTGAACGAAAAAAATAATTGATCGGTGGGTATGACCACCATTAGAATACTTCCCTGCATCCACCCACTTCTAATGATGGGCATACATGCACCTTTTTTTTTTTTAACTGGTGGTGAAATCACCTTCTCCAGCACTGGAATCACGGATTTACATATAGTGAGAGCGAACCCTGTTGCTGTCAAAATGAATAAATCCGTGCTGCAGCTGAATGGTGTACCTAAAGCAAACATGATAAAACATAGTAACAATAAAACATTGCAGTTAGGCATAAAATACAGTAAAACAGAGCAGAACAATAGAGAGTGAACAATAGAGAGAGAGAGAACAATAAAACAACTATTTTTGGCTTTTTTTATTTTATATATATATATATATATATATATATATATATATATATATATATAATTTTAATTTTTTTTTTAACATTTTTTTTTGTAACTGTAAAGATTCCAGGTTTTCGGGTCTCTAAAAATATGATGGTATCTTTGGAGACCCTGTGAAAATTTGCCCTAGGACTGTGCAGTGCTGTACCCTACGCTAATACTCCACTAGTGTTTGGTAGCGACGGAAACATTCACCGATGCAGAGACCAGGTTGGTTAGGACAGGAGGGAAAATAATAGCGTGTGTCATGCCTGTATCCACATTTCCTACAGACACAACATCTTCTTTGGGGTGATCTTTGGCCTGAGGTACCACAAAGGACTTCTGTAAAGTCCCTCTCATGCAGCTGGCTGACTGCATTTGTATTGGGAAGTTGGGCCACAGCACTGTCTGGAAACAGAAGGGCTATGATGATCTCTTCCTGGAATTTTAGGAAGGATCCAGTTCATCCTGATGCTTTGTATAGCACATAAGCGTTCAGCAAAGCCAATTGGAATAAATATACAGAAACTTTTTTATACCAGTGTCTGGCCTTATGGGCAATTGGGTACAGGGCCATCATCTGGTCATTGAAGTCCACTCCTCCAATGTTAAAGTTGTATTTGTGGACACAGTTGGGCTTCACAAAAACACCAGTTGCCGTTGGAATTTCTATTGCCGTATCGGCATGGAGGACAGAATTAAATCATCCGTGTGTCCCACCACTTCACTGTGATCAAATGATTACATCTCAAGCAGGCTCTCGCCCCAGTCTAAGTCGGGATTCTACAAGCCGTTAGGGGAAGCTCTGATGATTAGATTGCACAGTGCCAAATGCGCCAATTCGACAATGAAAAAGGTGACTAAAAAGTGGCACGCTTGTGTAATAATTGTCCACATACAAGTGGTACCCCTTTTCGAATAGGGGTGACACCAAGTCCCAAAGAATCTTGCCAACGCTACCTATGTAGTCTGGGCAGTTGGGGGGGCTCCACGTGACTGTCTTTTCCCTTGTAAACCATAAAACTATATGTATAGTCTGTTGCCCTGTCACAGAGCTTATACATCTTGACCACATATCTGCCACGCTTGCTGGAGAGATACTGTTTGAAAGACAAGTGGTCAGAAAACTTAATCAAGAATAAACAAGGCTGCAAATTGTGGGTTGAAGTGGTTTACAAGGGGCTGAATTTTATGGAGCTGATCAAATCCAGGGTCACCCCGAGGATGACAGAGTTCATTGTTATTAAAATGCATGAACCACAAGATCTGCTCGTATTGCGTCCTGGTCATGGAAGCAGAGAACATGGGCATATGTTGGATTGGGTCAGTGGACCAATATGACCGTGTAACGGAACCCCGTTGCACTCTGCTTGAGTGCTTCGGTCAGCATACAGCAGTGATGGTGAACCTAGGCACCCCAGATGTTTTGAAACTACATTTCCCATGATGCGCAATTACACTGCAAATGTAAATGTAGTTCCAAAACTTCTGGGGTGCCAAGGTTCGCCATCACTGGTATACAGCCTCCTCCAGTCTGACAATATGATATCAGATATTACAGCCACATATTGTAACTAAAACCCAGGCAAGACTAGCTCAGTTACACAGCTTGAACATGGAATAATTTATTGGACAAACTCACACAAATATATACAACTAGGAGGACATTTCCCCGACCCCCCTTCTGATAATATTACCCTAGAAAACTGTAACCAGAAACAGAATTAACATAGATAATTAACTAATCATTTGAACAGCCTAGGTGACTCAGGAGGTATGACCTTTCAGGGCAGACTTGCCATCTTTTGGCTCAGAAGACACAACACGCATTATCATAAACATAAACACAGGACACCTTTGCATAATAGCAGGAGCCCCTAGTAGCAGACGGACTGTCTCCTACATTGTACCAATGTCATCAGCTCTTTCAATTAACATGTATAGTTCAGAATCAAATGAACCAGGAATAGTCTTTGTATATTTCCTGGGAGATATGGTGGATGAATATTACTGTTTCATTTTAACCACTTGCCGACCAGCCGCCGCAGTTATACTGTTGCAACATGGCTCGGCTGCGAAACTCGCCGTCATGTTACATCGCTTAGTTATTTGGCCACTAGGGGCACGCACGTGCGCCCCCTGCTCGCCCATGGAGTTGATGCCGGGAAGTCGCGATCACCACCGGATACCCGCGATCGCTCGGGGGCACACAGCGAACCGGGATCTGTGTGTGTAAACACACAGTTTCCGGTTCTCTGAGGGGAGAAAAGACAGATTATCTGTTCATACAGAGTATGAACAGCGATCTGACATCTCCCCTACACAGTCCCCTCCCCCCTTCATCCATGTCTTTGGCGATCTCTGATCTCCTTATGAACTGATTCTTACATGATGAAAATCAGCCATGGAGTATATCTGAGGTGTATATCAGGGTGTGCTTCTTCCCCACATGAGAGCTGTGATGTCCAGCAACATTCATATAGAAGACATTTCCCGCACTCAAGGCACTAATACACCTCAAGGGTTGTGTGGGATCCCCGATGTACAGGAAGACAGGACTTCAGTGAGGCTTCTCCCCCTTGTGTGATCTCTGATGTCTGGAAAGATGGGACTTCTGTGAAAAACATTTCCCGCACTCAGGACAGGAATACGGCTTCTCTCCTGTGTGAGATCTCTGATGTCTGTAAAGATTGGACTTGTCTGAAAACGTTTTGCCGCACTCAGGACAGGAAAGTGGCTTCTCCCCCGTGTGCAATCTCTGATGCATAGAAAGACCAGATTTATTTGAAAAACATTTCCCACACTCAGGACAGAAATATGGCTCCTCACTTGTGTGCAATCTCTGATGTCTGTGATAAAAGGATTTGTCTGAAAAACATTTGCCGCACTCAGAACAGGAGTATGGTTTTTCCCCAGTGTGAAGCCTTTGATGTGTGACCAGATGTGCTTTTCGTATAAAACATTTCCCACACTCAGAACAGGAATAAGGCTTCTCGCCTGTGTGAAGCATCTGATGTATTTGAAGACTGGACTTTTCTGAAAAACATTTCCCGCACTCAGAACAGGAATACGGCTTCTCCCCCGTGTGAGATCTCTGATGTCTGTAAAAATTTGACTTCTGTGAAAAACCTTTCCCGCACTCAGGACAGGAATACGGCTTCTCTCCTATGTGAGTTCTTTTATGCTCATTAAGTTTGGATTTAAAACGGAAACACTTCCCGCACTCAGTACAGGGAAACCTCTTCTCCGTTGGACGGACGGCACTGTCCCTCACAGTCTGAGGTTCCTCAGGATAAGAGGAATATGATGGTCCATCTACACTGTGTGGTGCCGGATGGACATTTGAGGTAGTCGGGTTTTCTCCTGGACTATACTGTGTGATGTCCTCATCTTCTACTTTACAGTCTGGAGACAAAGTGAGACAATCCTCTGAGGTTTTCCTCATCTCCCGTCCATCTACTAAAATAGAAATACAAAGATTATTACTAGACATGAGCAGATTGGTTCCCCTAAACCAGGACTCCGCCCACATCAGGCAGCTTTGTCTCTGAGGATCTTACAATTCCCCCCTCAAGGTAACTAGTAAATGGGTCCTCTGATCTCCTACCAGATCATTTCTTTATTCATGGACCTTAGTCAGAGAGGGAGGAAACAACGAGAACTGTCTTTTATAGGAGTGACAGTGATGAGGGGATTATAGGACGAGTGTCCCCACCCCCTCTATCACTCATTTCCATCTTCCCAACACAAGAAGTCCTGCACTTCCTTATTTAGTCCATGATTTAATCATGAATAACAGCGGGGCTGAGCCCCACCAGAGGTCAGAGAGTGAGGATGGGGGAGAACAACCAAGATGAAGACTGGACTGATCCTGAAGACCACTCACAGTTAATTTTACAGTCATTTTGGAAAGCGCTGCTCGGAGAGTGACAGCACCTGGCACGGGGGGCAGCTGGTAGAGAGTTAGAAACAAGAACTAATGATGGAAAGGTTCTCAAAAGCAGCACTGATGACATTTTCTATGCTGCCCTCCTCCTCCAGAACCTCTCCCTCATGCTAGGCACATTCTCCCTATCCAGCGGATTCCTGTCCTTCAACTAACCACATGCAAAATGCGCACCAACTGCAGTGAGCCAGTGCTTTTTATAAGCACTGCCCTTTACTAAAGATGTCCAACAGTAATAAAACAGTGAAATTCAGCAAGGTAAACAGGCGATTAACAAAAGAATGCAATAACAGACAGTACATTATACAACATAATCAGAATCAGACTGCTCCCGGTTAGACCTAATAGGGAAGTGACCTTCCAGCTCATCTTTGGCATTATTTACTGGGGCTTGTCCAGGAGCCTTAGGTGCTTTGGGGTTATCATAAGTAGGCATAACACCCTTGCCTGGGCTATAATCTGTGTCCTCATAGGAGTTCACAAGTTCCTTGGAACTCTGAGCACTCGTTCAGTCCTCTGTAGCGTGATATGGGGACGATCCACAGGGTTAGAATCCCACAAGTCTGCAGAGGGCCTGATGGGATAGTCTCTGCCCAACACACAGGGCCTCATTTGGTTCTGATGGAGGTGCTACCTGTTGAGTTCAGGGCCCTCAGACATCACGTCATATACCAGGAGCGATGAGAGTGGCTGTTTGTCCACCCAGTATGAGGTGGTTTCCCACCAGGGTTCCAGCTTGATACCCCTCTCAAATATTGGGTTTTTCACCAGCACCTGGTACTCCGGCTGCAGCAGCAAAAGGCTGACAGCAATTTCCTCAGCCACATCTCAATGGTATTCAAGAAACAGCTATTAACCAATTAAGGACCGAGCCTCTTTCTGAGATTTGGTGTTTACAGGTTAAAAACTTATTTTTTTGCTAGAAAATGACATAGAAAAAAATATATAATATTTGGGGGTTCTAACACCCTAGAGAATAAAATTGCAGTCCTTGCAATACTTTCTGTCACACCGTATTTGCGCAGTGGTCTTACAAGTGCACTTTTTTTGGAAAAAATACACTTTTTTTAAATTAAAAAATATTACAACAGTAAAGTTAGCCCAATTTTTTTTTATATATTGTGAAAACTAATGTTACACTGAGTAAATTGATACCCAAACATGTCACGCTTCAAAATTGTGCCCACTCGTGGAATGGCGACAAACTTTTACCCTTAAAAATCTCCATAGGCAATGTTTAAAAAAAATTCTACAGGTTGCATGTTTAGACTTGCAAAGAAGGTCTAGGGCTAGAATTGTTGCTCTCGCTCTACCGATCGCGGCGATACCTCACATGTGTGGTTTGAACACCATTTTCATATGCGGACGCTGCTCACGTATGCGTTCACTTCTCCACGCAAGCTTGGTGGGGCGGGGAGCATTTACATTTTTTTTTTTTGTCTTATTTATTTTAGCTTTTATTTTATTTTTTTACACTGTTCTTTTAAAAAAAAAATGGTGTCACTTTTATTCCTATTACAAGGAATGTAAACATCCCTTGTAATAGAAAAAAAAAGCATGACAGGTCCTCTTAAATATGAGATCTGGGGGTTAAAAAGAACTCAGATCTCATATTAACACTAAAATGCAATTTAAAAAAGGGTTATGTCATTAAAAAAAGTACCTTTGAGAGCTATGGGCGGAAGTGACGTCACTTCCGCCCTGCAGTGGTATGGAGACGGGTGGGGGCCATCTTCCCCTCACTCGTCTCCATGCCAAGCCAGGGACAGGACACGATTGCCTCCGCCACTACGGTAAGCAGCGGAGAGCGGCAGGAGGAGGGGGGCCCCTCTCTCGCCACAGATAAAAGTGATCTTGCGGCGAATCCGCTGCAGAGACCACTTTTATCTTGAAGCGGACCACGCGCTGAAGAAGAGGATACCGGCGTCATGGCAGCTAGCTGCTGCCATAACAACGATATTCCTCTTCAAAGTAGCAACGTAAAACGACGGCGGGCGGTCCAAAAGTGGCTAAACCCTCCTCAGCCTTTCACACTGCTCTTGTACCTATTTGTTGGGAGTGTGGAGGTGATATGTTCAGAAGTAGGTCCATGGGAAGCTGCCCCCTATGCCCCAACATGAAGAAGAAGGGGGTGTGTCCCATGGCCTGGTGTACTGTATTATCGTAGGCTCATATGAAATCCCCAACGTGTTGGTGCCAGTAGTCTCAATGCCCTTGTTCCGGAGTCTGAAGTATGCCCAACAGTGTGCGATTAAAATGTTCACAGACCCCATTGCACTGTGAATGATAGAGGGTAGTGCGGGACATATGGATTCTGTTCCAGCAACACAGCTTCGAGAACAACCCGGGTTCAAAATTAGGTCTTTGGCCCGAAAGGATGCACTTGGGGCACCCATAGGGCTGAACCATATGATTCCATAATAGTCTGGTGGTTGTTACAGCAGTTTGGGGTCTTTGGTGGGCATCACTATTCCATACTTTGAGAAGTGGTCTATAACACTATGCCCCCGTACACACGGTCGGAAATTCCGACCACAAAATCCATCGGATTTAGTCCAACACTGGTGTTGCACACACACGGTCGGACAAAGTTGTCAGAAAATCCGATCATTCTGAACGTGGTGACGTTCGTTGCGTACGACGGAACTACGTAGAGGCTAGTAGTCAATAGCTTTGGTCTCGTAATTTGATCTGAGCATGCGTGGCACTTTGTCCATCGGATTTCTTTACACACGATCGGAAAAAGCATGATCGGATTTTGTTGTCTGAAAATTTGAGAGCAGGATCTCAAATTTTTTCCGTCGGCTATTCAGACGGAAAAAATCAGATGGAGTCCACACACGGGTGGATTTTCCGACAACATGGTCCGATCGGACATTTTCCGTCGGAATTTCCGACCGTGTGTACGGGGGCTAAGGCATAGTGGAACCTAGATGGAGGCTGGTACCGTTAAGAAGTTCATCTTCACTAGTTTAAAGGGTTCCAAAGTGGTGATAGACTGAGGGGCCATCTATTCTGGAATGACCTAATGCAAGGTACAGGCCGTACATTCACCACATGCTCACTGCACCCACTCTGACAGCCGCAGTCAAGAAAGGTTCCTCCTGACTTACAGTCGGGATGAACAGTACAGTCTATCCCAGTATGCCCACTTGTGGCATGGATTATCTGAGAAACCTGCAAGATGTGCAACTGGGGGACCATGATTTGGAAGGTATCCCGTTGTTCTGTGGGTATTTGAGCTTGACGGTACAGAGTGTTATCCCTTATTTCCAGCCAGTCCCACTGCCGTAGCAGGACTCTGGACATGTCCTGGTGAACCCTGGCACTTACAAGAAGTAGGTTTATGCTTTTGGGAAAGATCAGGGTCTTTCATTAATAGTGGTCCACTCGGCTGTATGGATTTCAGCCACCTCTTGCAATGGTTCTGCCTGTTGACCCCTGGGGAAGTGTGTAGGACAAGGTTGTGGAGCCATTATCATGAAGAAATTAATTATTCCCGCGCTACCTGTGGCTATAGGGATACATATATACAGTGTCACTTGTTGCTAGGCAGAACGGGGAGATGCTGTTTACATTGAGACGATCGCGGGTATCCCCGCGGCGATCGAGTCCGCGATCAGACTCACGGAGGTCCCGCCTGGCGTGCACGCGATGGCACGGCGGCAAATTCAAAAGGGACGTACCTGTACGCCCTTATGCCCGTCCGTGCCATTCTGCTGACGTACATCGTCGTGTGCCGGTCGGGAAGCGGTTAAGATTGTTTACATATTTTGATACTTTGTATCAGCAGCTGTACGATACATTTTTTGCACATTTTTTTTGCACATTGTTTTGCTTATTTTTCACAGGATTTTGTACATTAGAAATCATTTATTCATTTTGCACGGGAGACATTCACCTATGATTTTAGTTAGCTTAATAGATTTATGCTAATACTGAGAAAGTTGCACTGATCACTTTTATACTTATCACCAATTTGTGCACTGTGTACACTTTAGGTCTAAAAATGATATAGTGCTGACCGTATTCATATATTACCTCTAACATTAGAAGCAAAAATGTAATAGTAAATTCAACCGTAACGCTTTATGTCATACCTCGTATGTTTTATAGAGGCTGATATCGTAGCCAATAGTAAGCATATAAGAAGAAACAATTTTCCATAAGGGGCACCGTAAAAGGAACGGCGTTCCGATATGAAAAAGAGAAAGTGGCTACTATAGATATCCTCGACAAATAAGGTTTACCAAAGATGTATGTATAATCAAAATTGGTTTATTAACCACTTGACATCCGGCCATAGCCGAATGACGGCCTCGGCGCGGATGTCAAATCCCGGGAGGCTGTCATATGACGGCCTCCCCTTTCCTCGTTCCCTGTGCGCGCTCACGAGCCGCAGCAGGGAAATTCTGTGTTGGCCGTGTCCCTCGGACACAGCCAATCACAGATCGCTGTAAACGGCCAATCACAGCGGCCGTTTACAGCGCGATCGGCGTGTCCAATGAGAGATGATCTCATATGTAAACATATGAGATCATCTCTCAGCGCCGCTCCCCCTCCTCACACAGAGACAGCCTGTGAGGAGGGGGAGATGAACGGCTGCAGCGCCGTAAGTGTCAAACAAAAGAAAAAAAAGAAATGCCATCTGTGCCCACTGCCACCACTGCAATCTGTCCCCAATGCCAATTGCCAGAGCCATATGTCCCCAATGCCATCTGCAAGTTCCATATGTCCCCAATGCCATCTGTCCCCAATGCCATCTGCCAGTGCCATCTGTGCCCAGTGCCATCCCCAGTGCCATCTGTAGTCAGTGCCATCTGTAGTCAGTGCCATCTGTAGTCAGTGCCACATAGTGCCATCTGTCATCAGTGCCATCTGTCATCAGTGTCACGTGTCATCAGTGCCACATATTAGTGCCATCTGTCATCAGTGTCACGTATTAGTGCCATCTGTCATCAGTGGCACCTGTCAGTGTCACGTGCCATCTGTTGTCACCTGTCATCAATGCCATGTATCAGTGTCATCTGTCATCAGTGTCATGTGTCATCAGTGCCACGTATTAGTGCCGTCTGTCATCAGTGCCACGTATTAGTGCCGTCTGTCATCAGTGCCACATATTAGTGCCACGTGATATCAGTGCCATGTATAGGTGCCATCTCTCATCAGTGCCACATATTAGTGCCATCTGTCATCAGTGTCACGTGTCATCAGTGCCCCGTATTAGTACCATCTGAAAAAAAATTCATTTTGCAAAGAATTGTGGGAAAAAAATGACAACATCAAAAAGCTCACCATGCCTCTTACTAAATACCTTGGAATGTCTACTTTCAAAAAAGGGGTCATTTGGGGGGTATTTGTACTTTCCTGGCTTGTTCGGGTCACAGGAAATGAGATAGGCCACCAGTACATCAGATGTGATCAATTTTGTATAATTCGCACCACAGATTGTAGAGTCTGTAACTTTCACGAAGACCAAATAATATCCACTAATTTGGGTTATTTTTACCAAAGATATGTAGCAGTATAAATTGTGGCCAAAATTTATGAAGAAAAATTAATAATTTCCTAAATTGTATCACAGAAACAAAGAAAAATGCGTTTTTTTTCAAAATTTTCGGTCTTTTTTCATTTATAGCGCAAAAAATAAAAAATCCCAGAGGTGATCAAATACCACCAAAAAAAAAGCTCTATTTGTGGGAAAAAAAGGACAAAAAATTCATTTGGGTACAGTGTTGCATGACTGAGTAATGTCATTCAAAGTGTGAGAGCACCGAAAGCTTAAAATTGGTCTGGATAGGAAGGGGGTTTAAGTGCCCAGTGGGCAAGTGGTTAAATTACAAAACATATGTGTTTAAAAAGGTTAGACCAATTATAGAGAACTATGCTATATACCAGTATATGTATCCTGAAATACACATTTAAATACCCCTAATGTGTGCACATAAAACACATAACAGACTTAGACACACATATATAACAAACATGCAACAAATCCGGTGAGGCGCCTCTGTTACCACCTACATGCCAATATGCCTTAAAAATTTGTTGTATAATTTCATGAACCACGTAGTGGTTTCTAAATAACCTGCAATTGGCATGTTTGTGGTCCCTAGGGTGGTGGAGACAAATAAATTACAAAGGTTGACTAGTATCAAAATAAATTGCATTCCTTGGTTAGCTAGCTAGTTGACAATCCAATTGAGTCAAAAGAAGCCCGCTAGTAAATATATGGCAGTTCATGCGATTCAATTTTTAGGGCTGCTGTAGATTTCTAGTTTTGCCAAGATAATAGTCCATATTTCCTTTATACAAGACGTTATCGTTGTTAACCACTTCAGCCCCGGACCAATTGGCAGCCAAAGGACCAGGCCCCTTTTTGCGATTCGGCACTGCGTCGATTTAACTGACAATTGCTCCCAAACAAAATTGGCGTCCTTTTTTTTCCCACAAATAGAGGTTTCTTTTGGTGGTATTTTATCGCCCCTGCGTTTTTTTTTTTTTTTTTTTTTTTTTGCGCTATAAACAAAAATAGAGCGACAATTTTGAAAAAAATTCACCATTTTTTGCTTTTTGCTATAATAAATATCCCCAAAAAATATATAAAAAAAATTTTTTTTTCTCAGTTTAGGCCGATACGTATTCTTCTACATATTTTGGTAAAAAAAAAAAAATCGCAATTAGCGATTATTGATTGGTTTGCGCAAAAGTTATAGTGTTTACAAAATAGGGGATAGTTTTATAGCATTTTTATTAATATTTTTTTTTTTACTAGTAATGGCGGCGACCAGCGATTTTTATTGTGATTGCGACATTATGGCGGACACATCGGACATTTTTGACACATTTTTGGGACCATTGTCATTTATACAGAAATCAATGCTATTTAAATGCATTGATTCCTGTAAAATGACAGTTGTAGTGAAAGAGTTAACCACTAGGGGGAGGGGAGGGGTTATGGGCTGTGACGTGTGTGTGTTTTTTTACATTAGGGGGCGGGGCTGACGTCTGACGTCATTGATCGGCTTTCCCGATGACAGGGAACAGCCAATCAATGACAGGCAGTGTAGGAAGCGTGGGGAGAGGTTTGTTTACATAGACCTCTCCCCGTTCTTCAGCTCTGTGACCCGATCACGGGACACCAGCGGCGATCGGGTCTGCTGGTCCCGCGGCCGGGGTCACGGAGCTCCCGACCGGGTCGCGAGCGCGCCGCTGGCGGCGCGCGCGCGACCCATGGGCAGGCAATTTAAAGGGGACTTATATATACGTGCTTTTGCCTGCCCGTGCCATTCTGCTGACGTATATGTGCAGTGGGCGGTCGGGAAGCGGTTAATTACCAGCGGATAAATCATAGGCAGTTACAAAAAATATAAAAATAGATATAAAGATAGCACTAAGATCCTGGTATTGCTATATAGAAATGCTCCTTGCTGTGTGTCTGCTAATGATATGCCGACACATGTCATGAAAAAAGTCTTTCTTGGTTATTTGTATAGAGATTTCATTTACATCC
Organism: Lithobates sylvaticus; assembly: GCA_028564925.1. Classification (NCBI taxonomy): domain Eukaryota; kingdom Metazoa; phylum Chordata; class Amphibia; order Anura; family Ranidae; genus Lithobates; species Lithobates sylvaticus. The sequence continues at coordinate 580,081,094 of CM053028.1, read as the reverse complement.
TTTTAAATGAGTGTGGTTAGGTCTCTCAATGCAACATAGTATATACACTTTAGGTCTAGCTGCAATTTTTATTTACTCATTTATTAGATTAGATTTATTCATTGATAGCGCGAGGGGATCATTCCTTTTTTATAGGGATGAGGATAGTAGTTGCCACAAACACCCAATTGGTCAACCAAAACAACCGAGATAAAAAAAATCAATAATTGGTGTTGCACTCTGAGTAGTAACTAAAATAACAGTGATAAATAGAAGAAGGTGTTGCAAGAACCAAAATAGATTAACCTGTAGCCGACCGCCCACTGTCAAATGACGGCAGGGCGGTGCAGCTATTGTGGCGGGCCGCCGTCATATGACGGCGCTCGCTTTTTGGCCACTAGGGGGCGCGCACGCGCCGCGGGAGGCGCGCGTGCGTGCCCGCCGCGTAGCTGGGGACCCGATGCGCGTGCCCGGCGCCCGCGATGTCCGCCAGGCACCCGCGATTGCCCGGTAATCGAGCAGGACGTGGATCTGTGTGTGTAAACACACAGATCCACGTCCTGTCAGAGGAGAGGAGACCGATGGTGTGTCCCTTGTACATAGGGACACCGATCGGTCTCCTCCCCCAGTCAGTCCCCTCCCCCCACAGTTAGAATCACTAAGATAGGGAACATATTAACCCCTGCAGTGCCCCCTAGTGTTAACCCCTTCCCTGCCAGTCACATTTATACAGTAATCAATGCATTTTTATAGCACGGATCGCTGTATAAATGTGAATGGTCCCAAAAATGTGTCAAAAGTGTCCGATATGTCCGCCGCAATGTCGCAGTCACGATAAAAAAAAAAAAAAATCGCAAATCGCCGCCATTACTAGTAAAAAAAAAATAATAATAAAAATGCTATAAATCTATCCCCTATTTTGTAGACGCTATAACTTTTGCGCAAACCAATCAATAGACGCTTATTGCGATTTTTTTTTACCAAAAATATGTAGAAGAATACGTATCGGTCTAAACTGAGGAAAAAATTTGTTTTAAAAAAAAAAAAAAAAATTGGATATTTATTATAATAAAAAGTAAAAAATATTGCGTTTTTTCAAACTTGTCCCTCTTAATTTGTTTATAGCGCAAGAAATAAAAACCGCAGAGGTGATGAAATACCACCAAAATAAAGCTCTATTTGTGGGGAAAAAATAATAAAAAAAATTTTATTTGGGTACAGCGTTGCGTGACTGCGCAATTGTCATTCAAAATGCGACAGCGCTGAAAGCTGAAAAATGGCTTGGTCAGGAAGGGGGTGTTCGTACCTGGTAGGCAAGTGGTTAAAAAAAGGACACATACAAGATCAAGTCCTAAATTCTGTACAAACAATGGTGTAAACAACCACTAAACGTGGATACGTTCTAATATATAAAGTGCAAGTGATGAAAGTGACAAAGTGCCTCTGGTTCTTCTTCCTGCATCTGAACCAGCTGATCTGTGCCGGGCTCCCAGCTCCAGTCCTCTTGCCAGTGTGTACCAGCCATTCCTGTGTATCCTGATGCACATCAGCATCTGTCAGCGGAAGACTTACCGGGCACTCATGCAACTCTTTGCTCTGCGTTCCCTGTTACTATACCAGGGCTCCTGAGCCAGAGCTGTAAGAGAGGCCTACCCCTACTCTTCAGGCTCCATCCTCAGGTAGGTTACACCCAGCAAGAAGCGCAGCTCTGTAAGTCTTTGGAGCCAGACACTCCTGGACAGCTTGTACTTTGGTAGGGTTTGGGAAGACTCCCTCGGCCTCCACAACATGTCCCAGAAAATGAATCTTTTGCTGCAACTTACCGGGTTTCCGCTTCAATCCATATTAGGAGAGGTGTATCAACATCCGGTCCAGATGGTGAATATGGACCTCAACGGTTTTGGAAAAGATGATGACATCATCCAGGTAGATCAGCACATTCTCAAAGTTATAGCCTCCCAGGCACCGTTCCATCAGTCTTTGAGAGGGGCTAGGGGGTGTTACTCAGCCTGAGTGGCATGCGATTAAACTCCAACAGCCCCAACGGGATGATTAACCGCTTCCCGACTGGCGCACACACATATACCTTGGCAGAATGGCACCGACAGGCATAAGGGCGTACAGGTACGTCCCTTTGAATATGCCGCCATGCCATCACGTGCACGCCGGCTGGTCGGGACCCCCGTGAGTCCGGTCGCGGGTCCCGCGGACTCGATCGCTGCGGGGATACCCGCGATCGTCTCACGGGGAGATGCGGAAGTAAACAGCATCTGCCCGTTCTGCCTAGCAACAAGCGACACTGATCTCTGCTCCCTGTGATTGGAGCAGAGATCAGTGACTGTCACACACACACACAGCCACGCCCCCCACGGTTAGCAACACGCCCCTAGCACACACTTAACCACTACACTGCCACCCCCTTCACTGCCAGTGTCATTTACACAGGAATCAGTGCATTTGTATAGCACTGATTGCTGTATAATTGACAATGGTCCCAAAAATGTCCGATGTGTCCGCCATAATGTCGCAGTTACAATAAAAAAAAAAGTTGCCGCCATTACTAGTATAAAATTTTATTTATTTTTTATAAAAATGCTATGAAACTATCCCCTATTTTGTAAACGCTATAACTTTTGCGCAAACCAATCAATAATCTACCAAAAATATGTAGAAGAATACGTATCGGCCTAAACTGAGGAAATAAAATGTTTTTTTATACATTTTTGGGGGATATTTATTATAGCAAAAAGTAAAAAAGAATCCGTTTTTTTTTTTCAAAATTGTCGCTCTATTTTTGTTTATAGCGCAAAAAATAAAAACCGCAGGGGCGATCAAATACCACCAAAAGAAAGCTCTATTTGTGGGAAAAAAAGGACGCCAATTTTGTCTGGGAGCCACGTCGCACGACCGCGCAATTGTCAGTTCTTGTCACTTCTCAGCCGCCTCAAGGAAGTGGCAGGAGTTATAGATGGAGATCTGCCATGGTTCGCTTCCTTTCTAGGAAACCGGTCACAAACAGTGAAACTAGGAGCCTTCACTTCGGAAACCCGGGCAATCACTTATGGAGTCCCTCAAGGATCACCATTGTCACCAGTACTCTTCAACATTTACATCCGACCACTCTTCAAAATTATTAGCAAATTGGATCTGTGCTTCCACTCATACGCGGACGACACTCAACTGTATTTTCGGATCACCGGACAAAAAGACCAATACCAGGAACTAGGAAAATGTCTCACATTGATAGATGACTGGATGACCACTAGCTCCCTCAAACTAAATGGATCAAAAACAGAATTACTGCTCCTCGACGCAAACTCAAGGAAAAAGACGAAGACCCCTTGGACACCACCAACCATCTTGGGACGGACCATCCTTCCAAGCAACAAAGCCAAAAGCCTCGGAGTAATCTTTGATTCAGAGATGACAATGGAGGCACAAATAGGATCCGTAATCAGCGGATCCCACCATCTCCTTCGCATGCTTCGCAGACTCATCCCCTTCATCCCGGAAAAGGAAAAAGCGGTAGTAGTAGGAACGATCATCAATTCGCGTCTCGACTATGCAAACTCCCTCTACATAGGATTACCGGATTACCAGATTGCGCGCCTTCAAATTGTCCAAAACACAGCAGCAAGATTAGTCACCGGAAAGAAACCCTGGGAATCCATCTCCAATCCTTAAGGATCCTCCATTGGCTCAAGGTAAAAGACAGGATCACATTCAAGAGCCTCTGCCTCACCCACAAATGTACACAAGGAAATGCTCCTCAATACCTTTGTGAGAAAATAGAAAAATACATACCAAATCGCAGCCTTCGATCGACAAACCAAAATCGCCTTCTCATCCCCAAAGCCCGCTACAAATCGAAGGGAGAACGAAGATTCGCAGTACAGCGACCCCGGCTATGGAATGCTCTACCAAACAACATCCGCATGGAAGAAAACCATCAGGCCTTCAGGAAAAAACTCAAGACCCACCTCTTCTAAACATGGCATCCCAACATGAGCAGTCAAGCGCCTCGAGGCGATTCAGTTCGCAGTTGCAGCGCTATACAAATCATTCATTCATTCATTCAGTTAAAGCGACGCAGTGCGCAGAATCGCAAAAAGTGGTCTGGTCTTAAGCCAGCGAAATGGTCCGGTTTGAAAGTGGTTAAGGGGAACCCTGAACCAGAAATTCAAAAAAAATAAAATAAATAAATTATTGCGTGGGGGTCACCCCAAAATCCATACCAGGCCCTTCAGGTCTGGTATGAAAATTAAGGGGAACCCTGCGCCAAATAAAAAAAAAAAAATATAGCATTGGGGTCCCCCAAAAATCCATACCAGACCCTTATCCGAGCACGCAACCTGGCAGGCCGCAGGTATAGTTCAGGAGAGCGGCCCCCCCCTCCTGAACTGTACCAGGCCACATGCCCTCAAGTGAGCTGATAAACTGGACCAGCACCTGGCCCCAATGAACCTTGGATAGGGTATGAGCTATTAGCCACTCCCCCGACATCTTGAGGTCTCTTTAGGGTTCTAGCTTCTTGTGGATCCTCAATGGGCAAGGACCAAATGACGTCTTGGGGGGGGGGGGGGGGGGGAAGCAGCTTCCACTTCAGTGGTGCATTGGCATCACCCACCCTTTCTGGCTTCAGACTTGCCACCCTTTGGTGGGCTTCATAGGCCTGTACCACATTGAACCACACTGCCCACAAGCCACAACTCCGGTTCAGTTCACTCAGCCATTCCACCTCTGCCAGCAGGTGAGGCAAGTCCAGACTCTTTAGGACATTCATGCCCAGGACCATGGATACCAAGGACGTGTCTGGGCAGTGGGTGACCACTACTCCAACTCGTTCTACTCGGGTCAAGTATTTGGATCCTCACCCACGTGACCCCTTTCACCCTGATGGGTACGTTTTTATCTACCTATAGGGATGTTGCAGCAATTGCATTGTCGTATGTTCCAACAAACAGCACCAAAATCTATGCACTGGTTTAGAACTGATGGCAACACTCACAGATGATTATACAGCACTTGCAGAGAGCGCTGCTCGGAAACTGAAAAAAACCTGGCGCAGGGGGCAGCTGGTAGACAGGAAGAAGCAAGAACTAGTGGCGGAAAGGTTTCCCGCAGCAGCACAGATGACAGCCTCTATGCTGTTCCTCCACCTCTGGAACCTCTCCCTCATGTTAGGTAGACATTTCGTTTCGGCCCAAATACAAATTTGGATGAATTTTTGGTTGTTCAGAGATTCAGATGTATTTGAATCTCCGAATGAAACAGTGGCGGCTGGTGCTCAAAATTTTTGGGGGGGTGCAAATAAACTGAAAAATTCTGAAAAAAAAAAGCACATGAAACGCAGCCACTGTACCAAACGCAGCCACTGTGCCTATTAAAACGCAGCCACTGTACCAAACGCAGCCACTGTGCCTATTAAAACGCAGCCACTGTACCAAACGCAGCCACTGTGCCTATTAAAACGCAGCCACTGTACCAAACGCAGCCGCTGTGCCTATTAAAACGCAGCCACTGTACCAAACGCAGCCACTGTACCAAACGCAGCCACTGTGCCTATTAAAACGCAGCCACTGTACCAAACGCAGCCACTGTGCCCATTAAAACGCAGCCACTGTACCAAACGCAGCTACTGTGCCCATTAAAACGCAGCCACGGTACCAAACGCAGCCACTGTGCCCATTAAAACGCAGCCACTGTACCAAACGCAGCCGCTGTGCCTATTAAAACGCAGCCACTGTACCAAACGCAGCCACTGTGCCTATTAAAACGCAGCCACTGTACCAAACGCAGCCACTGTGCCTATTAAAACGCAGCCACTGTACCAAACGCAGCCACTGTGCCTATTAAAACGCAGCCACTGTACCAAACGCAGCCACTGTGCCCATCAAAACGCAGCCACTGTGCCCGTCAAACGCAGCCACTGTGCCCATCAAACGCAGCCACTGTGCCCATGAAACGCAGCCACTGTGCCCATCAAACGCAGCCACTGTGCCCATCAAACGCAGCCACTGTGCCCATCAAAACGCAGCCACTGTGCCCATCAAACGCAGCCACTGTGCCCATCAAACGCAGCCACTGTGCCCATCAAACGCAGCCACTGTGCCCATCAAAACGCAGCCACTGTGCCTATTAAAACGCAGCCACTGTGCCCAAACGCAGCCACTTTGCCACTGTGACATCAAACGCAGCCACTTTGCCATCAAACACAGCCACTTTGCCATAAAATGCAGTCACTTCAAAATAAAGCTGTCCCTGCAAAGAAGTTAGCAAATTCCTTCGGTTTGCTAACATACTGCTGAGTGATAAGGAACGCACAGCGTTGCGCCCGCTTGTCTACGGCGCTAATCAGGTGTCTCCAAAAAACACCCCCACCGCTGTAATTCAGGTGCCCGGTGACCGAAAAGGGGGCCGGACACCTGAATAGGGGGGTGTCAGCAGCGACCATAGATAGATTCATGCAATGCATGAATCTATCTACGGAGTATAGAGAGTGACAGGAGAGGGGGGGCGGCGCTCCTGCGCCCTTTATGGAAGCACCGCCGCTGGAATGAAATAGTAACAAATAGTAATGAATTTTGTCGAAATCCATTAAAATTAGTTTTGTTTACCGCATATACTCCAGTATAAGCTGAGTTTTTCAGCACATTTTTTTGTGCTGAAAGTGCCCCCCTCGGCTTATACTGGAGTCAAGCACTTTTCTGCAGCAGAGAATGACATTTTCCGACCCGAATTTGGGGCCCCGTATCTCGGGGGCCTCTTGGTGCTAGGAACCCCAAATTTGGTGTGCAAATCTAGTGGAATGTGCAATACAACATATCCAATTTGGGGTTCCTCGCACCAAGTGGCACCGAGATACGGGACCCCAAAGTCGGTCAACTGTGTCCAACTGCAGCAATCTCATTTCGGGACCCTTTCGGTGCAGCTAGGGGTCATCTAGGAACCCTTAACTACCAAGTTTGAAGTTCGGGGGGCCTATGGCTGCAAATGGGCACAGTGAGGCTGCAAATGGGCATTGTTGACCCTCTTTTACACTTACAGTAGCTGCGCATTTCTCACCCTAGGCTTATACTCAAGTCAATACATTTTCCCAGTTTTTTTTGTGGTAAAATTAGGAGCCTCGGCTTATATTCGGGTCGGCTTATACTCGAGTATATACGGTATTTGTTTTCAAATGAATTCCAACTTTTCAGAACGATTAGAATTCAGATCGGTCGAAAAACGATCGACCGTTTGGAATTCTGCGTGAAGAAAAAGCTGGTTAAGCAGCGGGCCGGGAACCGGGCCGCCCGTGTCCTTAACAACCATGAGTAATTTTTCAGAGGGCTTCTCCACTGATAGATAAATGTAAAAAAAAAAAAAAAAAAAAAAAGAATTCTGCCATTGCCTGGCAATCGAAAAACATAAAACATAAAAAAAAAAAAAAAAAACAGGATG